>SZWC01004754.1:148893-158902 GCA_023375785.1 Penium margaritaceum | reverse complement strand
ACACACTGGTCAGAAACACAGTGGTCAGAAACACGGTGGTCAGAAACACAGTGGTCAGAAACACATTGGTCAGAAAGACAGTGGTCAGAAACACGGTGGTCAGAAACACAATGGTCAAAAACACGCTGGTCAGAAACAAAGTGGTTAGAAAAAAAGTGGTCGGAAACACACTGGTCAGAAACACACTGGTCATAAACACACTGGTCAGAAACACGGTGGTCAGAAAGAAAATGGTCAGAAACACAATGGTCAGAAACACAGTGGTCAGAAACACATTGGTCAGAAACACACTGGTCAGAAACACAGTGGTCAGAAACACACTGGTCAGAAACACGGTGGTCAGAAAGAAAATGGTCAGAAACACAATGGTCAGAAACACAGTGGTCAGAAACACATTGGTCAGAAACACACTGGTCAGAAACACAGTGGTCAGAAACACAGTGGTCAAAAACACAGTGGTCAGAAACACAGTGACCACAAAGACAATGGTCAGAACCAAAGTGGTCAGAAACACAGTGGTCAGAAACACGGTAGTGAGAAACACACTGGTCGGAAACACAGTGGTCTTAAACACAGTGGTCCGAAACATAGTGGTCTGAAACACAGTGGTCAGAAACTCACTGGTCAGAAGCACACTGGTCAGAAACACGGTGGTGAGAAACACACTGGTCAAAAACATACTGGTCAGAAACACACTGTTCAGAAACACAGTGGTCAGAAACACAGTGGTCCGAAACTCACTGGTCAGAAACACACTGGTAAGAAACACAGTGGTCAGAAACACACTGGTCAAAAACATACTGGTCAGAAACACACTGTTCAGAAACACAGTGGTCAGAAACACAGTGGTCCGAAACTCACTGGTCAGAAACACACTGGTAAGAAACACAGTGGTCAGAAACACACTGGTCAGAAACATAGTGGTCAGAATCATACTGGTCAGAAACACACTGGTCAGAAACACAGTGGTCAGAAACACAGTTCAAAAAGACAGTGTTCAAGAACACAGTAGTCAGAAACACACGGGTCAGAAACACACTGGTCATAAACACAGTGATCAGAAACACAGTGGTCAGAAACACAGTGATCAGAAACACGGTGGTCAGAAACACACTGGTCAGAAATCCAGTGGTCAGAAACACAGTGGCCAGAAACACAGCGGTCAGAAACACACTGGTCAGAAACACACGGGTCAGAATCACAGTGGTCAGAAACATACTGTTCAAAAACACAGTGGTCAGAAACACTCTGGTCAGAAACACAGTGGTCAGAAACACGCTGGTCAGAAACACAGTGGATAGAAACACAATAGTCAGAAACACTGTGGTCAGGAACACTGTGCTCAGAAACACAGTGGTCAGAAACACAGTGATCAGAAACACGGTGGTCAGAAACACACTGGTCAGAAATCCAGTGGTCAGAAACACAGTGGCCAGAAACACAGCGGTCAGAAACACACTGGTCAGAAACACACGGGTCAGAATCACAGTGGTCAGAAACATACTGTTCAAAAACACAGTGGTCAGAAACACTCTGGTCAGAAACACAGTGGTCAGAAACACGCTGGTCAGAAACACAGTGGATAGAAACACAATAGTCAGAAACACTGTGGTCAGGAACACTGTGCTCAGAAACACAGTGGTCAGAAACACAGTGATCAGAAACACGGTGGTCAGAAACACACTGGTCAGAAATCCAGTGGTCAGAAACACAGTGGCCAGAAACACAGCGGTCAGAAACACACTGGTCAGAAACACACGGGTCAGAATCACAGTGGTCAGAAACATACTGTTCAAAAACACAGTGGTCAGAAACACTCTGGTCAGAAACACAGTGGTCAGAAACACGCTGGTCAGAAACACAGTGGATAGAAACACAATAGTCAGAAACACTGTGGTCAGGAACACTGTGCTCAGAAACACAGTGGTCAGAAACACAGTGATCAGAAACACGGTGGTCAGAAACACACTGGTCAGAAATCCAGTGGTCAGAAACACAGTGGCCAGAAACACAGCGGTCAGAAACACACTGGTCAGAAACACACGGGTCAGAATCACAGTGGTCAGAAACATACTGTTCAAAAACACAGTGGTCAGAAACACTCTGGTCAGAAACACAGTGGTCAGAAACACGCTGGTCAGAAACACAGTGGATAGAAACACAATAGTCAGAAACACTGTGGTCAGGAACACTGTGCTCAGAAACACAGTGGTCAGAAACACAGTGATCAGAAACACGGTGGTCAGAAACACACTGGTCAGAAATCCAGTGGTCAGAAACACAGTGGCCAGAAACACAGCGGTCAGAAACACACTGGTCAGAAACACACGGGTCAGAATCACAGTGGTCAGAAACATACTGTTCAAAAACACAGTGGTCAGAAACACTCTGGTCAGAAACACAGTGGTCAGAAACACGCTGGTCAGAAACACAGTGGATAGAAACACAATAGTCAGAAACACTGTGGTCAGGAACACTGTGCTCAGAAACACAGTGGTCAGAAACACAGTGATCAGAAACACGGTGGTCAGAAACACACTGGTCAGAAATCCAGTGGTCAGAAACACAGTGGCCAGAAACACAGCGGTCAGAAACACACTGGTCAGAAACACACGGGTCAGAATCACAGTGGTCAGAAACATACTGTTCAAAAACACAGTGGTCAGAAACACTCTGGTCAGAAACACAGTGGTCAGAAACACGCTGGTCAGAAACACAGTGGATAGAAACACAATAGTCAGAAACACTGTGGTCAGGAACACTGTGCTCAGAAACACAGTGGTCAGAAACACAGTGATCAGAAACACGGTGGTCAGAAACACACTGGTCAGAAATCCAGTGGTCAGAAACACAGTGGCCAGAAACACAGCGGTCAGAAACACACTGGTCAGAAACACACGGGTCAGAATCACAGTGGTCAGAAACATACTGTTCAAAAACACAGTGGTCAGAAACACTCTGGTCAGAAACACAGTGGTCAGAAACACGCTGGTCAGAAACACAGTGGATAGAAACACAATAGTCAGAAACACTGTGGTCAGGAACACTGTGCTCAGAAACACAGTGGTCAGAAACACAGTGATCAGAAACACGGTGGTCAGAAACACACTGGTCAGAAATCCAGTGGTCAGAAACACAGTGGCCAGAAACACAGCGGTCAGAAACACACTGGTCAGAAACACACGGGTCAGAATCACAGTGGTCAGAAACATACTGTTCAAAAACACAGTGGTCAGAAACACTCTGGTCAGAAACACAGTGGTCAGAAACACGCTGGTCAGAAACACAGTGGATAGAAACACAATAGTCAGAAACACTGTGGTCAGGAACACTGTGCTCAGAAACACAGTGGTCAGAAACACAGTGATCAGAAACACGGTGGTCAGAAACACACTGGTCAGAAATCCAGTGGTCAGAAACACAGTGGCCAGAAACACAGCGGTCAGAAACACACTGGTCAGAAACACACGGGTCAGAATCACAGTGGTCAGAAACATACTGTTCAAAAACACAGTGGTCAGAAACACTCTGGTCAGAAACACAGTGGTCAGAAACACGCTGGTCAGAAACACAGTGGATAGAAACACAATAGTCAGAAACACTGTGGTCAGGAACACTGTGCTCAGAAACACAGTGGTCAGAAACACAGTGATCAGAAACACGGTGGTCAGAAACACACTGGTCAGAAATCCAGTGGTCAGAAACACAGTGGCCAGAAACACAGCGGTCAGAAACACACTGGTCAGAAACACACGGGTCAGAATCACAGTGGTCAGAAACATACTGTTCAAAAACACAGTGGTCAGAAACACTCTGGTCAGAAACACAGTGGTCAGAAACACGCTGGTCAGAAACACAGTGGATAGAAACACAATAGTCAGAAACACTGTGGTCAGGAACACTGTGCTCAGAAACACAGTGGTCAGAAACACAGTGATCAGAAACACGGTGGTCAGAAACACACTGGTCAGAAATCCAGTGGTCAGAAACACAGTGGCCAGAAACACAGCGGTCAGAAACACACTGGTCAGAAACACACGGGTCAGAATCACAGTGGTCAGAAACATACTGTTCAAAAACACAGTGGTCAGAAACACTCTGGTCAGAAACACAGTGGTCAGAAACACGCTGGTCAGAAACACAGTGGATAGAAACACAATAGTCAGAAACACTGTGGTCAGGAACACTGTGCTCAGAAACACAGTGGTCAGAAACACAGTGATCAGAAACACGGTGGTCAGAAACACACTGGTCAGAAATCCAGTGGTCAGAAACACAGTGGCCAGAAACACAGCGGTCAGAAACACACTGGTCAGAAACACACGGGTCAGAATCACAGTGGTCAGAAACATACTGTTCAAAAACACAGTGGTCAGAAACACTCTGGTCAGAAACACAGTGGTCAGAAACACGCTGGTCAGAAACACAGTGGATAGAAACACAATAGTCAGAAACACTGTGGTCAGGAACACTGTGCTCAGAAACACAGTGGTCAGAAACACAGTGATCAGAAACACGGTGGTCAGAAACACACTGGTCAGAAATCCAGTGGTCAGAAACACAGTGGCCAGAAACACAGCGGTCAGAAACACACTGGTCAGAAACACACGGGTCAGAATCACAGTGGTCAGAAACATACTGTTCAAAAACACAGTGGTCAGAAACACTCTGGTCAGAAACACAGTGGTCAGAAACACGCTGGTCAGAAACACAGTGGATAGAAACACAATAGTCAGAAACACTGTGGTCAGGAACACTGTGCTCAGAAACACAGTGGTCAGAAACACAGTGATCAGAAACACGGTGGTCAGAAACACACTGGTCAGAAATCCAGTGGTCAGAAACACAGTGGCCAGAAACACAGCGGTCAGAAACACACTGGTCAGAAACACACGGGTCAGAATCACAGTGGTCAGAAACATACTGTTCAAAAACACAGTGGTCAGAAACACTCTGGTCAGAAACACAGTGGTCAGAAACACGCTGGTCAGAAACACAGTGGATAGAAACACAATAGTCAGAAACACTGTGGTCAGGAACACTGTGCTCAGAAACACAGTGGTCAGAAACACAGTGATCAGAAACACAATGGTCAGAAACACAGTGGTCGGAAGCACACTGGTCGGAAATACAGTGGTCAGAAACACAGTGGTCAGAAAGACAGTGGTCAGAAACACACTGGTCAGAAATACAGAGGTCAGAAACACACTGGTCAAAAACACAGTGGTCAAAAACACAGTGGTCACAAACACAGTGGTCCGAAACACACTGGTT
The DNA here is from genome assembly GCA_023375785.1 of Penium margaritaceum. Lineage (NCBI taxonomy): Eukaryota > Viridiplantae > Streptophyta > Zygnematophyceae > Desmidiales > Peniaceae > Penium > Penium margaritaceum. The sequence goes on along the minus strand of SZWC01004754.1, from coordinate 153,628 downwards.
AGAAACACACTGTTGAGAAACAAAGTGGTCAGAAACACATTGGTCACAAGTACACTGGTAAGAAACAAGGTGGTCGGAAACACGTTGAGCAGAAACACACTGGTCATAAACACAGTGGTCAGGAACACAGTGGTCAGAAACACAGTGGTAAGAAACACAGTGGTCAGAAACACAGTGGTCAGAAACACATTGCTCAGAAGCAAATATGTCAAAAACACACTGGACACAAACACAGTGGTCAGAAATACATTGGTCAGAAACACACTGGTCAGAAACACACTGGTCAGAAACACAGTGGTGAGAAACACAGTGGTCAGAACCACAGTGGTCAGAAACACAATGGTCAGAAATAAAGTGGTCAGAAACACAGTGGTTAGAAACACACTGGTTAGAAACAAAGTGGTAAGAAACCAAGGGGTCAGAAACACACTGGTCAGAAACACACTGGTCAGAAACACACTGGTCAGAATCACACTGGTCAGAAACACAGTGGTCAGAAACACAGTGGTCAGAGATAGAGTGTCCAGAAACACACTGGTCAGAAACACAGTGGTCAGAAACACACTGGTCAGAAACAGATCGGTCAGAAACAAAGTTGTTAGAATCATAGTGGTCAGAAACACACTGGTCAAAAACACAGTGGTCAGAAACACAGTGGTCAGAAACGCACTGGTCAGAAACACACTGGTCAAAAACACACTAGTCAGAAACACACTGGTCAGAAACACAGTGATCAGAAACACAGTGGTCAGAAACACACTGGTGAGAAAGACAGTGGTCAGAAACACAGTGGCTAGAAACATAGTGGTCAGAAGCACAGATGTGGAAAACACAGTTGTCAGAAACACAGTGGTAAGAAACACCCTGGTCAGAAACATAGTGGTCAGAAACACAGTGGTCAGAAACGCACTGGTCAGAAACACACTGGTCAAAAACACACTAGTCAGAAACACACTGGTCAGAAACACAGTGATCAGAAACACAGTGGTCAGAAACACACTGGTGAGAAAGACAGTGGTCAGAAACACAGTGGCTAGAAACATAGTGGTCAGAAGCACAGATGTGGAAAACACAGTTGTCAGAAACACAGTGGTAAGAAACACCCTGGTCAGAAACATAGTGGTCAGAAACACAGTGGTCAGAAACGCACTGGTCAGAAACACACTGGTCAAAAACACACTAGTCAGAAACACACTGGTCAGAAACACAGTGATCAGAAACACAGTGGTCAGAAACACACTGGTGAGAAAGACAGTGGTCAGAAACACAGTGGCTAGAAACATAGTGGTCAGAAGCACAGATGTGGAAAACACAGTTGTCAGAAACACAGTGGTAAGAAACACCCTGGTCAGAAACATAGTGGTCAGAAACACAGTGGTCAGAAACGCACTGGTCAGAAACACACTGGTCAAAAACACACTAGTCAGAAACACACTGGTCAGAAACACAGTGATCAGAAACACAGTGGTCAGAAACACACTGGTGAGAAAGACAGTGGTCAGAAACACAGTGGCTAGAAACATAGTGGTCAGAAGCACAGATGTGGAAAACACAGTTGTCAGAAACACAGTGGTAAGAAACACCCTGGTCAGAAACATAGTGGTCAGAAACACAGTGGTCAGAAACGCACTGGTCAGAAACACACTGGTCAAAAACACACTAGTCAGAAACACACTGGTCAGAAACACAGTGATCAGAAACACAGTGGTCAGAAACACACTGGTGAGAAAGACAGTGGTCAGAAACACAGTGGCTAGAAACATAGTGGTCAGAAGCACAGATGTGGAAAACACAGTTGTCAGAAACACAGTGGTAAGAAACACCCTGGTCAGAAACATAGTGGTCAGAAACACAGTGGTCAGAAACGTAGTAGTCAGAAACACACTGGCCAGAAACACAGTGGTCTTAAACACAGTGGTCAGAAACATAGTGGTCAGAAACACAGTGGTCAGAAACTCACTGGTCAGAAACACACTGGTCAAAAACACACTAGTCAGAAACACACTGGTCAGAAACACACTGATAACAAACGCACTGTTCAGAAACACACTGGTCAGAAACACGGTGGTCAGAAACACAGTGGTCAGAAACACAGTGGTCAGAAACACGGTAGTCAGAAACACACTGGTCAGAAACACAGAGGTCAGAAACACAGTGGTCAGAAACCCAGTAGTCAGAAACACACTGGTCAGAAACACAGAGGTCAGAAACACAGTGGTCAGAAACCCAGTAGTCAGAAACACACTGGTCAGAAACACAGAGGTCAGAAACACAGTGGTCAGAAACCCAGTAGTCAGAAACACACTGGTCAGAAACACAGAGGTCAGAAACACAGTGGTCAGAAACCCAGTAGTCAGAAACACACTGGTCAGAAACACAGAGGTCAGAAACACAGTGGTCAGAAACCCAGTAGTCAGAAACACACTGGTCAGAAACACAGAGGTCAGAAACACAGTGGTCAGAAACCCAGTAGTCAGAAACACACTGGTCAGAAACACAGAGGTCAGAAACACAGTGGTCAGAAACCCAGTAGTCAGAAACACACTGGTCAGAAACACAGAGGTCAGAAACACAGTGGTCAGAAACCCAGTAGTCAGAAACACACTGGTCAGAAACACAGAGGTCAGAAACACAGTGGTCAGAAACCCAGTAGTCAGAAACACACTGGTCAGAAACACAGAGGTCAGAAACACAGTGGTCAGAAACCCAGTAGTCAGAAACACACTGGTCAGAAACACAGAGGTCAGAAACACAGTGGTCAGAAACCCAGTAGTCAGAAACACACTGGTCAGAAACACAGAGGTCAGAAACACAGTGGTCAGAAACCCAGTAGTCAGAAACACACTGGTCAGAAACACAGAGGTCAGAAACACAGTGGTCAGAAACCCAGTAGTCAGAAACACACTGGTCAGAAACACAGAGGTCAGAAACACAGTGGTCAGAAACCCAGTAGTCAGAAACACACTGGTCAGAAACACAGAGGTCAGAAACACAGTGGTCAGAAACCCAGTAGTCAGAAACACACTGGTCAGAAACACAGAGGTCAGAAACACAGTGGTCAGAAACCCAGTAGTCAGAAACACACTGGTCAGAAACACAGAGGTCAGAAACACAGTGGTCAGAAACCCAGTAGTCAGAAACACACTGGTCAGAAACACAGAGGTCAGAAACACAGTGGTCAGAAACCCAGTAGTCAGAAACACACTGGTCAGAAACACAGAGGTCAGAAACACAGTGGTCAGAAACCCAGTAGTCAGAAACACACTGGTCAGAAACACAGAGGTCAGAAACACAGTGGTCAGAAACCCAGTAGTCAGAAACACACTGGTCAGAAACACAGAGGTCAGAAACACAGTGGTCAGAAACCCAGTAGTCAGAAACACACTGGTCAGAAACACAGAGGTCAGAAACACAGTGGTCAGAAACCCAGTAGTCAGAAACACACTGGTCAGAAACACAGAGGTCAGAAACACAGTGGTCAGAAACCCAGTAGTCAGAAACACACTGGTCAGAAACACAGAGGTCAGAAACACAGTGGTCAGAAACCCAGTAGTCAGAAACACACTGGTCAGAAACATAGTGGTCAGAAACCCAGCAGTCAGAAACACACTGGTCAGAGACATAGGGGTCAGAAACACAGTGGTCAGAAACACAGTGGTCAGAAACACAGTGGTCAGAAACCCAGCAGTCAGAAACACACTGGTCAGAAACACAGTTGTCAGAAACACCCTGGTCAGAAAAACACTGGTCAGATACACAGTGGTCAGAACCACATTGGTCAGAAACACACCGGTCAGAAATACAGTGGTCAGAAACACATTGGTCCAAAACACAGAGTTCAGAAACACACTGGTAAGAAACGCAGTGGTCAGAAACACATTGGTCCAAAACACAGAGTTCAGAAACACACTGGTAAAAAACGCAGTGGTCAGATAGACACTGGTCAGAAACAAAGTGGACAGAAACACTGTGGTCAGAAGCACCGTGGTCAGAAACACAGTGGTTAGGAGCACAGAGGTCAGAAACACAGTGGTCAGAACCACAGCGTTCAGAAACACACTGGTCAGAAACACCGTGGTCATACACACACTGTTCATGAACACAATGGTCGAAAACACACTGGTGAGAAACAAACCGGTCAGAAATACAGTGGCCAGAAATACAGTGGTCAAAAACACAGTATTCAGAAATACTGTGGTCAGGAACACAGTGGTCAGAAACACAGTGGTCAAAAACACAGTGGTCAGAAACATAGTGGTCAGAAACACAGTGGTCAGAAACACAGTTGTCAGAAATACAGTGGTCACAATCACATGGATCAGACACACACAGGTAAAATACACACTGGTCAGAAACACAGTGGTCAGAACCACACTGGTCAGAAAAACAGAGGTCAGGAACACAGTGGTCAGAAAAACTGTGGTCAAAAACATAGTGGTTAGAAACCCAGCAATCAGAAACACACTGGTCAGAAACACAGTTGTCAGAAACACACTGGCCAGAAATACACTTGTCAGAGGGACACTGGTCAGAAACACAGTGGTCAGAAACACAATGGCCAGGAACACATTGGTTGGAAACACAGTGGTCAGAAACACACTGGTTAGAAACCAAGTGGTCAGAAACACACTGGTCAGAACTGCACTGGTCAAAAACACACTGGTCAGAAACACAGCGGTCAGAAACACACTGGTCATAAACACACTGCTCAGCAATACTGGTCATAAACACAGTG
>SZWC01004754.1:120887-132124 GCA_023375785.1 Penium margaritaceum | reverse complement strand
AGAAAAACAGTGTTCAGAAACACAGTGTTCAGAAACACTCTGGTCACAAACACAGTGGACAGAAACACACTGGTCAGAAACACATTGGTCAAAAACACACTGGTCAGAAACACAGTGGTCAGAAACACAGTGGTCAGAAACACACTAGTCAGAAACCCAGTGGGTTGAAACACATTGGTCAGAAACACAGTGGTCAGAAACACACTGGACAGAAACACACTGGTCAGAAACACAGTGGTCATAAACACAGTGGTCACAAACACACTAGTCAGAAACACGGTAGTCAGAAACACAGTGGTCAGAAACACATTGGTCAGAAACACAGTGGTCAGAAACACACTGGACAGAAACACACTGGTCAGAAACACAGTGGTCATAAACACAGTGGTCACAAACACACTAGTCAGAAACACGGTAGTCAGAAACACAGTGGTCAGAAACATAGTGGTCAGAAACACGGTGGTCAGAAGCACAGTGTTCAGAAACACACTGGTCGGAAACACACTGGTCAGAAACACAGTGGTCATATCACACTGGTCAGAAACACACTGGTCAAACACACAGTGGTCAGAAACACGCTGGTCAGAAACACAGTGTATAGAGACACAATATTCAGAAATATAGTGGTCAGAAACAATGTGCTCAGAAACACAGTGGTCAGAAACACAGTGGTCAGAAACACAGTGGTCAGAAACACACTGGTCAGAAATACAGTTGTCTCAAACACAGTAGTCAGAAACATGGTGATTAGAAACACACTGGACAAAAACACACTGGTCAGAAACACACTGGTGAGAAACACAGTGGTTAGAAACACAGTGGTCAGAAACACAGCAGTCAGAAACACAGTGGCCGGAAACACAGTGGTCAGAAACACAGTGGTAAGAAACACAGTGGTCAGAAACACAGTGGTCAGAAACACATTGGTCAGAAACACAGTGGTCAGAAACACAGCAGTCAGAAACACAGTGGCCGGAAACACAGTGGTCAGAAACACAGTGGTAAGAAACACAGTGGTCAGAAACACAGTGGTCAGAAACACATTGGTCAGAAGCAAACCTGTCAGAAACACACTGGTCACAAACACAGTGGTCAGAAAAACATTGGTCAGAAACACACTGGTCAGAAACACACTGGTCAGAAACATAGTGGTGAGAAACACAGTGGTGAGAACCACAGTGGTCAGAAACACAGTGGTCATAAACACAATGGTCATAAATAAAGTGGTAAGAAACACAGTGGTCAGAAACACACTGGTCAGAAACATAGTGGTGAGAAACACAGTGGTGAGAACCACAGTGGTCAGAAACACAGTGGTCATAAACACAATGGTCATAAATAAAGTGGTAAGAAACACAGCTGTTAGAAACACACTGGTTAGAAACAATGTGGTAAGAAACCAAGGGGTCAGAAACACACTGGTCAGAAACACACTGGTCAGAAACACAGTGGTCATAAACACAATGGTCATAAATAAAGTGGTAAGAAACACAGTTGTTAGAAACACACTGGTTAGAAACAATGTGGTAAGAAACCAAGGGGTCAGAAACACACTGGTCAGAAACACACTGGTCAGAAACACACTGGTCAGAAACACACTGGTCGGAAACACAGTGGTCAGAAACACAGTGGTCAGAGACAGAGTGTCCAGAAACACACTGGTCAGAAACACAGTGGTCAGAAACAGATCGGTCAGAAACACAGTGGTCAGAAACACAGTGGTCAGAGACAGAGTGTCCAGAAACACACTGGTCAGAAACACAGTGGTCAGAAACAGATCGGTCAGAAACACAGTTGTCAGAATCATAGTGGTCAGAAACACACTGGTCAGAAACACAGTGGCCAGAAATACAATGTTTCGAAACACAGTTGTCAGAAACACGGTGGTCAGAAACACACTGGCCAGAAACACAGTAGTCAGAAACACAGTGGTCAGAAACACACTGGTCAGAAAGACAGTGTTCAGAAACACAGTGGTTAGAAACACAGTGGTCAGAAACACAGTGGTCAGAGACAGAGTGTCCAGAAACACACTGGTCAGAAACACAGTGGCCAGAAATACAATGTTTCGAAACACAGTTGTCAGAAACACGGTGGTCAGAAACACACTGGCCAGAAACACAGTAGTCAGAAACACAGTGGTCAGAAACACACTGGTCAGAAAGACAGTGTTCAAAAACACAGTGGTTAGAAACACAGTGGTCAGAAACACAGATGTGGAAAACACATTGGTCAGAAACACAGTGGTAAGAAACACACTAGTTAGAAACACAGCGGTCAGAAACAAGTTGGTCAGAAACACACTGGTCAGAAACACAGTGGTAAGAAACACACTAGTTAGAAACACAGCGGTCAGAAACAAGTTGGTCAGAAACACACTGGTCAGAAACACAGTTGTCAGAAACACACTGGTCAGAAACACACTGGTCGGAAACACGGTGGTCAAAAACACACTGGTCAGAAACACACTGGTCAGAAACACAGTGGTCAGAAACACACCGTTCAGAAACACAGTGGTTTGAAACATGCTGGTAAGAAACACAGTGGTCAAACGCACACTGGTCAGAAACACAGTGGTCAAAAACACACTGGTCAGAAACACACTGGTCAGAAACACAGTGGTCAGAAACACACCGTTCAGAAACACAGTGGTTTGAAACATGCTGGTAAGAAACACAGTGGTCAAACGCACACTGGTCAGAGGAACAGTTGTCAGAAACACTGTGGTCAGAAACACACTGGTCAGAAACACAGTGGTCAGAAACACACTGGTCAGAAACACAGTGGTCACAAACACAGTGGTTGAAAACACAGTGGTCAGAAACACTGTGGTCAGAAACACACTGGTCAGAAACACAGTGGTCAGAAACACACTGGTCAGAAACACAGTGGTCACAAACACAGTGGTTGAAAACACAGTGGTCAGAAACACTGTGGCCAGAGATACACTGGTCAGAAACACAGTTGTAAGAGACACACTGGTAAGAAACACACTGGTCAGAAACACAGTGGTCAGAAACACAGTGGTCAGAAACACACCGGTCAGAAACACAGGCGACAGAAACACAGTGGTCAGAAACACAGTGGTCAGAAACACAGTGGTCAGAAGCACAGTGGTCACAAGCACAGTGGTCATAATCACAGTGGTCAGAAACACAATGGTCAGAAACACAGTTGCAAGAAACACAGTGGTCCGAAACTCAGTGGTCAGAAACACATTGGTCAGAAACACACTGGTTAGAAACACTGGTCAGAAACACAGTGGTTAGAAACACACTGGTCAGAAACCCAGTGGTTAGAAACACATAGGTCAGAAACACAGTTGTTAGAAACACACTGGTCAGAAACACACTGGTCAGAAACACAGTGGTCAGAAACACAGTGGTAAGAAACACAGTGGTCAGAAATACAGTGGTCACAAACACACTAGTCAGAAACACACTAGTCAGAAACACAGTGGTCAGAAACACAGTGGTCATAAACATAGTGGTCAGAAACACGATGGTCAGAAGCACAGTGGTCAGAAACACACTGGTCAGAAACACACTGGTCAGAAACACGGTGGTCAGATCACACTGGTCAGAAACACACTGGTCAGAAACACAGTGGTCAGAAACACGCTGGTCAGAAACACAGTGCATAGAAATACAATAGTCAGAAACACTGTGGTCAGAAACACGGTGCTCAGAAACACAGTGGTTAGAAACACAGTGTTCAGAAACACAGTGGTCAGAAACACAATGGTCAGAAACGCAGTGGTCCGAAACACAGCGGCGAGAAAAACAGTGGTCAGGAACATGGTGGTCGCAAACACAGTGGTCAGAAACACAGTGGTAAGAAACACAGTGGTCACAGACACACTGGTCAGAAACACACAGGTGAGAAACACAGTGGTCAGAAACACACTGGTCAGAAACCCACTGGTCAGAAACACAGTGGTCAGAAACATAGTGGTCAGAAACACGATGGTCAGAAGCACAGTGGTCAGAAACACACTGGTCAGAGGCACAGTGTTCAGAAACACGATGGTCTGAAACACGTTATTCAAAAACGTAGTGGTCAGAAACACAGTGGTCAGAAACGCACTAGTCGGAAACACAGTGGTCAGAAACACAGTGGTCAGAAACACACTGGTCAGAAATACAAAGGTCAGAAACACACTGGTTAGAAACACAGTGGTCAGAAACACAGTGGTCACAAACACAGTGGTCCGAAACACACTGGTTAGAAACACACTGTTGAGAAACAAAGTGGTCAGAAACACAGTGGTCACAAACACAGTGGTCCGAAACACACTGGTTAGAAACACACTGTTGAGAAACAAAGTGGTCAGAAACACATTGGTCACAAGTACACTGGTAAGAAACACGGTTGTCGGAAACACGTTGAGCAGAAACACACTGGTCAGAAACACAGTGGTCAGGAACACAGTGGTCAGAAACACAGTGGTCAGAATCATAGTGGTCAGAAACACAGTGGTCAGAAACACAGTGGTCAGAAACACAATGGTCAAAAACACAATGGTCAGAAACACAGTGGTCAGAAACACATTGGTCACAAATACACTGGTCAGAAACAAAGTGGTCGGAAACACGTTGAGCAGAAACACACTGGTCAGAAACACAGTGGTCAGAAATACTTTCGTCAGAAACACAGTGGTCAGAAACACACTGGTAAGAAACACAGTGGTCAGAAACATACTGGTAAGAAACACACTGGTCAGAAACACACTGGTCAGAAACACAGTGGTCAGAAACACACTGGTCAGAAACCCACTGGTCAGAAACACAGTGGTCAGAAACACACTGGTCAGAAACACACTGGTCAGAAACACAGTGGTAAGAAACACAGTGGTCAGAAACACAGTGGTAAGAAACACAGTGGTCAGAAACACACTGGTCAGAAACACACTGGTCAGAAACACAGTGGTAAGAAACACAGTGGTCAGAAACACAGTGGTAAGAAACACAGTGGTCAGCAGCACAGTGGTCAGAAACACAGTGGTCAGAAACACACTGGTCAGAAACACACTTGTAAGAAACACATTGGTCACAAACACACTGGTCACAAAGACACTGGTCAGAAACACAGTGGTCAAAAACACAGTGGTCATAAACACAGTGGTCAGAAACACAGTGTTCAGAAACACGGTGGTCAGAAGCACAGTGGTCAGAAACACACTGGTCAGAAACACAGTGGTCAGAAACACTTTCGTCAGAAACACAGTGGTCAGAAACACACTGGTCAGAGGCACACTGGTCAGAAACACACTGGTCAGAAACACAGTGGTCAGAAACACTTTCGTCAGAAACACAGTGGTCAGAAACACACTGGTCAGAAACAAAGTGGATAGAAACACAGTAGTCAGAAACACGGTGGTCAGAAAACCACTGGTCAGAAACACAGTGGTCATAAACACAGTGGTCAGAAACACAGTGTTCAGAAACACAGTGATGAGAAACACACTGGTCAGAGGCACACTGGTCAGAAACACACTGGTCAGAAACACAGTGGTCAGAAACACGCTGGTCAGAAACACAGTGGATAGAAACACAATTGGCAGAAACACAGTGGTCAGAAACACTGTGCTCAGAAACACAGTGGTCAGAAACAAAGTGGTCCGAAACACAGTGGTCAGAAACACAGTGGTCAGAAACACAGTGGTCAGAAACACAGTGGTCAGAAACACTGTGGTCCGAAACACAGTGGTGAGAAACACAGTGGTCAACAACACAGTGGTTGGAAACACAGTGGTCAGAAACACAGTGGTAAGAAACACAATGGTCAGAAACATACTGGTCAGAAACGCACTGGTTAGAAACACAGTGGTAAGAGACACACTGGTCAGAAACACAGTGGTCAGAAACACACTGGTCAGAAACACACTGGTCCGAAACACAGTGGTAAAAAACACACATTAGAAACACACTGGTCACAAACACAGTGGCCAGGAACACACTGGTCAGAAACATAGTGGTCAAAAACACTGTGGTCAGAAACACGCTGGTGAAAAACACACTGGTTAGAAACAAAGTGGTCAGAAACACAGTGGTCAGAAACACAGTGGTCAGAAACACGGTGGTCAGAAGCATAGTGGTCAGAAACACACTAGTCAGAGGCACGGTGGTCAGAAACACGATGGTCTGAAACACGCTAGTCAGAAACGTAGTGGTCAGAAACACAGTGGTCAGAAACGCACTAGTCAGAAACACAGTGGTCAGAAACACGCTAGTCAGAAACGTAGTGGTCAGAAACACAGTGGTCAGAAACGCACTAGTCAGAAACACAGTGGTCAGAAACACAGTGGTCACAAACACAGTGATGAGAAACACACTGGTCCGAAACACACTGGTTAGAAACACACTGGTCGCAAACGCGGTGGTAAGAGACACAGTGGTCAGAAACACACTGGTCAGAAACACATTGGTCAGAAACACAGTGGTCATAAACACAGTGTTCAGAAACACAGTGATGAGAAACACACTGGTCAGAGGCACACTGGTCAGAAACACACTGGTCAGAAACACATTGGTCAGAAACACAGTGGTCATAAACACAGTGTTCAGAAACACAGTGATGAGAAACACACTGGTCAGAGGCACACTGGTCAGAAACACTATGATCAGAAACACAGTGGTCAGAAACGCACTGGTCAGAAAGCCACTGGTCAGAAACACAGTGGTCAGAAGCACACTGGCCAGAAACACACAGGTCAGAAACACAGTGGTCGGAAACACGTTGATCAGAAACACACTGGTCAGATACACAGTGGTCAGAAATACAGTGGCCACAAACACACTGGTCAGAATCACAGTGGTCAGAAACACAGTGATCAGAAACACAGTGGTCAGAGATACACTGGTCACAAACCCAGTGGTCAGAAACACAGTCGTCAGGAACACAGTGGTAAGAGACACACTGGTCAGAAACACACTGGTCAGAAACACAGTGGTCAGAAACACAGTGCTAAGAAACACAGTGGTCACAAGCACAGTGGTCTGAAACATAGTGGTCAGAAACACACTGGTCAGAAACACACTGGTAAGAAACACAGTGGTCAGAAACACAGTGCTAAGAAACACAGTGGTCACAAGCACAGTGGTCTGAAACATAGTGGTCAGAAACACACTGGTCAGAAACACACTGGTAAGAAACACAGTGGACACAAACACACTGGTCCGAAAGACACTGGTCAGAAACACAGTGGTCAGAAACACAGTGGTCATAAACACAGTGGTCAGAAACACAGTGTTCAGAAACACGGTGGTCAGAAGCACAGTGGTCAGAAACACACTGGTCAGAAAGGCACTGGTCACAAACACACTGGTCAGAAACACAGTGCACAGAAACACACTGGTCAGAATCACACTGGTTAGAAACACAGTGGTCAGAAACACAGTGGACAGAAACACAATGGTCAGAAACGTAGTGGTCAGAAACACACTGGTCAGAAAGGCACTGGTCACAAACACACTGGTCAGAAACACAGTGCACAGAAACACACTGGTCAGAATCACACTGGTTAGAAACACAGTGGTCAGAAACACAGTGGACAGAAACACAATGGTCAGAAACGTAGTGGTCAGAAACACACTGGTCAGAAAGGCACTGGTCACAAACACACTGGTCAGAAACACAGTGCACAGAAACACACTGGTCAGAATCACACTGGTTAGAAACACAGTGGTCAGAAACACAGTGGACAGAAACACAATGGTCAGAAACGTAGTGGTCAGAAACACACTGGTCAGAAAGGCACTGGTCACAAACACACTGGTCAGAAACACAGTGCACAGAAACACACTGGTCAGAATCACACTGGTTAGAAACACAGTGGTCAGAAACACAGTGGACAGAAACACAATGGTCAGAAACGTAGTGGTCAGAAACACACTGGTCAGAAAGGCACTGGTCACAAACACACTGGTCAGAAACACAGTGCACAGAAACACACTGGTCAGAATCACACTGGTTAGAAACACAGTGGTCAGAAACACAGTGGACAGAAACACAATGGTCAGAAACGTAGTGGTCAGAAACACACTGGTCAGAAAGGCACTGGTCACAAACACACTGGTCAGAAACACAGTGCACAGAAACACACTGGTCAGAATCACACTGGTTAGAAACACAGTGGTCAGAAACACAGTGGACAGAAACACAATGGTCAGAAACGTAGTGGTCAGAAACACACTGGTCAGAAAGGCACTGGTCACAAACACACTGGTCAGAAACACAGTGCACAGAAACACACTGGTCAGAATCACACTGGTTAGAAACACAGTGGTCAGAAACACAGTGGACAGAAACACAATGGTCAGAAACGTAGTGGTCAGAAACACACTGGTCAGAAAGGCACTGGTCACAAACACATTGGTCAGAAACACACTGGTCAGAAAATCAGAGGTCAGAAACACACAGGTCAGGAACACAGTGGTCAGAAACACACTGGTCTGAAACACAGTGGTCCAAAACACACTGGTTAGAAACACACTGGTAAGAAACACAGTGGTCCAAAACACAGTGGTCACAAACACACTGGTCAGAAACACAGTGGCCATAAACACAATGATCAGAAATACATTGGTCAGAATTACAGTGGTCATAAACATTGTGGTCAGAAACACTATGGTCAGAAACACACTGGTCAGAGGCACACTGGTCAGAAACAGAGTGGGAAGAAATACAGTGGTCAGAAACACACTGGTCAGAAACGCACTGGTCAGAAACACAGTGGTCATAGACAGTGGTAAGAAACACAGTGGTCAGAAGGACAGTGGTCAGAAACACAGTGGTCAGAAAAACACTGGACAGAACACAATGTTAAGAAGCACAGTGGTCACAAGCACACTGGTCAGAACCACACGGGTGAGAAACACAGTGGTTATAAACACAATGGTCATAAACATAGTGGTCAGAAATACAGTGGTCATAAACACGGTAGTCAGAAACACAGTGGTCAGAAACACAGTGGTCGGAATTACAGTGGTCAGAAACACAACGGTCAGAAACACACTGGTCAGAAACACACTTGTGAGAGGCACAGTGGTCAGAAACACAGTTGTCAGAAACACAGTGGTCAGAAAGACAGTCGTCAGAAACAGACTGGTCTGAAACACACTGGTCAGAAAGACACTGGTCACAAACACACTGGTCAGAAACACAGTGCTCAGAAACACACTGGTCAGAATCACACTGGTTAGAAACACAGTGGTCAGAAACACAGTGGTCAGAAACACAATGGTCAGAAACGTAGTGGTCAGAAACACACTGGTCAGAAAGGCACTGGTCACAAACACAGTGGTCAGAAACACACTGGTCAGAAAATCAGAGGTCAGAAACACACAGGTCAGGAACACAGTGGTCAGAAACAAACTGGTCTGAAACACAGTGGTCCAAAACACACTGGTTAGAAACACACTGGTAAGAAACACAGTGGTCCAAAACACAGTGGTCACAAACATACTGGTCAGAAACACAGTGGTCATAAACACAATGATCAGAAATACATTGGTCAGAATTACAGTGGTCATAAACATTGTGGTCAGAAACACTATGGTCAGAAACACACTGGTCAGAAACACAGTGGTCAGAAACACACTAGTCACAAACATAGTGGTCAGAAATACAGTGGTCAGAAACACACTAGTCACAAACATAGTGGTCAGAAATACAGTGGTCAGAAACACACTAGTCACAAACATAGTGGTCAGAAATACAGTGGTCAGAAACACACTAGTCACAAACATAGTGGTCAGAAATACAGTGGTCAGAAACACACTAGTCACAAACATAGTGGTCAGAAATACAGTGGTCAGAAACACACTAGTCACAAACATAGTGGTCAGAAATACAGTGGTCAGAAACACACTAGTCACAAACATAGTGGTCAGAAATACAGTGGTCAGAAACACACTAGTCACAAACATAGTGGTCAGAAATACAGTGGTCAGAAACACACTAGTCACAAACATAGTGGTCAGAAATACAGTGGTCAGAAACACACTAGTCACAAACATAGTGGTCAGAAATACAGTGGTCAGAAACACACTAGTCACAAACATAGTGGTCAGAAATACAGTGGTCAGAAACACACTAGTCACAAACATAGTGGTCAGAAATACAGTGGTCAGAAACACACTAGTCACAAACATAGTGGTCAGAAATACAGTGGTCAGAAACACACTAGTCACAAACATAGTGGTCAGAAATACAGTGGTCATAAACACGGTAGTCAGAAACACAGTGGTCAGAAAATCAGTGGTCAGAAACACACTGGTCGGAAACAACGTGGTCAGAAACGCACTGGTCAGAAACACAGTGGTCCAAAACACACTGGTTAGAAACACACTGGTCAGAAACACAGTGGTCAGAAACACACTGGTCAGAAACACACTGGTCAGAAACACAGTGGTCAGAAACACACTGGTCAGAAACGCATTGGTCA
This sequence comes from Penium margaritaceum, assembly GCA_023375785.1. Lineage (NCBI taxonomy): Eukaryota > Viridiplantae > Streptophyta > Zygnematophyceae > Desmidiales > Peniaceae > Penium > Penium margaritaceum. The sequence continues at coordinate 121,677 of SZWC01004754.1, read as the reverse complement.
GAAACATAGTGGTCAGAAAATACTTGTCAAAAACACAGTGGTCAGAAACACACTGGTCAGGAACAAACTGGTTAGAAACACAGTGGTCAGAAACACAGTTGTCATAAACACACTAATCGGAGGCACAGTGGTCAGAAACACAGTGGTCAGGAACACGCTAGTCAGAAACGTAGTGGTCAGAAACGCAGTGGTCAGAAACGCACTGGTCAAAGACACAGTGGTCAGAAACACACTGGTCAGAAACACAGAAGTCAGAAACACACTGGTCAGAAACAGAGTGGTCAGAAATACACTGGTCAGATGCACACTAGTCAGAAACACAGTGGGCAGAAACACAGTGGTCGGAAACACATTGGTCAGAAACACAGTGGTCAGAAGCACATTGGTCAGAAACACACTGGTCAGAAAAACAGTGGTCCGAAACACGCTGGTCAGGAACACACTGGTTAGAAACACAGTGGTCAGAAACACAGTGGTCAGAAACACACTAGTCAGAAACATCGTGGTTAGAAACACACTGGTCAGAACCCCAGTGGTCAGAAACACAATGGTCAAAAACACAGTGGTCAGAATCATACTGGTCAGAAACACAGGGGTCATAAACACAGCGGTCAGAAACACAGTGGTCAGAAATACAGTTGTCACAAATCCAGCGGTCAGAAACACTCTGGTTAGAAACATAGTGGTCAGAAACACACTGGTCGGAAACATGATGGTCAGAAACACACTGGTCAGAAACACACTGGTCAGAAACACTGTGGTCAGAAACACAGTTGTCTGAAATACACTG
>SZWC01004754.1:89747-101838 GCA_023375785.1 Penium margaritaceum | reverse complement strand
TGGTCAGAAACACAGTGGTCAGAAACACAGTGGTCAGAAACACAGTGGACAGAAACACAGTGGTCAGAAACACAATGGTCAGAAACACAGTGGTCATAAGCACACTGGTCGATAATACAGTGGTCAGAAACACAGTAGTCAGAAACACACTGGTCAGAAACACAGTGGTCAGAAACACACTGGTAAGAAACACGGTGGTCAGAAACACAGTGGTCAGAAACACGGTGGTCAGAAACACACTGGTCAGAAATCCAGTGGTCAGAAACACAGTGGTCAGAAACACAGCGGTCAGAAACGCACTGGTCAGAAACACACTGGTCAGAAACACAGTGGTCGGAAACACACTGGTCAGAAACACGGGGGTCAGAAACACAGTGGTCAGAAACACACTGGTCATAAACACACTGGTCAGAAACACAGTGGTCAGAAACACAGTGGTTAGAGGCACAGTGCTCAGAAACACAATGGTCAAAAACACAGTGGTGAGAAACACAGTGGTCAGAAACACAGCGGTCAGAATCATACTTGTCGGAAACACACTGGTCAGAAACACAATGGTCACAAACACACTGGTCAGGAACATAGTGGTCAGAAACACACAGGTCAGAAAAACACCGGTCAGAAACACAGTGGTCAGAAACACACTGGTCAGAAACACACTGGTCAGAAACACAATGGTCAAATCACACTGGTCATAAACACACTGGTCAGAAACACATTGGTCAGAAGCAAACCTGTCAAAAACACACTGGTCACAAACACAGTGGTCATAAATACATTGGTCAGAAACACACTGGTCAGAAACATAGTGGTGAAAAAAACAGTGGTCAGAAACACAGTGGTCAGAAACACAATGGTCATAAATGAAGTGGTCAGAAACACAGTGGTTAGAAACACACTGGTTATAAACAAAGTGGTAAGAAAACAAGGGGTCAGAAACACACTGGTCAGAAACACACTGGTCAGAAACACACTGGTCAGAATCACACTGGTCAGAAACACATTGGTCAGAAACACAGTGGTCAGAAATAGAGTGTCCAGAAACACACTGGTCAGAAACACAGTGGTCAGAAACACACTGGTCAGAAACAGATCGGTCAGAAACACAGTTGTCAGAATCATATTGGTCCGAAACACACTGGTCAGAAACATAGTGGCCAGAAATACAGTGTTTCGAAACACAGTGGTCAGAAACACAGTGGTCAGAAACACACTGAGCAGAAACACAGTAGTCAGAAATACAGTGGTCAGAAACACACTCGTCAGAAAGACAGTGGTCAGAAACACAGTGGTTAGAAACACAGTGGTCAGAAGCACAGATGTGGAAAACACAGTGGTCAGAAACACATTGGTAAGAAACACACTAGTTAGAAACACAGCGGTCAGAAACACACTGGTCAGAAACACACTGGTCAGAAATACAGTGGTCAGAAACACACCGTTCAGAAACACAGTGGTCAGAAACATACTAGTAAGAAACATAGTGGTCAAAAACACACTGGTCAGAGGAACAGTTGTCAGAAACACAATGGTCAGAAACACCATGGTCAGAAACATAGTGGTCAGAACCACAGTGGTCAGAAACACAGTGGTCAGTAACACAGTGGTCAGAAACACAGTGGTCAGAAACACACTGGTCAGAAACACAGTGGTCAGAAACACAGTGGTCAAAAACACAGTGGTCACAAACACAGTGGTTGAAAACACAGTGGTCAGAAACACTGTGGCCAGAGATACACTGGTCAGAAACACAGTTGTAAGAGACACACTGGTAAGAAACACACTGGTCAGAAACACAGTGGTCAGAAACACAGTGGTCAGAAACACACAGGTCAGAAACACAGGAGACAGAAACACAGTGGTCAGAAACACATTGTTCAGAAACACAGTGGTCAGAAGCACAGTGGTCACAAACACAGTGGTCATAATCACAGTGGTCAGAAACAAAGTGGTCAGAAACACAGTGGCAAGAAACACAGTGGTCAGAAACTCAATGGTCAGAAACACATTGGTCAGAAACACACTGGTCAGAAAACTAGTGGTCAGAAACACAGTGTTCAGAAACACTCTGGTCAGAAACACAGTGGTCAGAAACACACTGGTCAGAAACATAGTGATCAGAAACACACTGGTCAGAAACACTGGTCAGAAACACAGTGGTGAGAAACACACTGGTCAGAAACCCAGTGGTTTGAAACACATTGGTCAGAAACTCAGTGGTCAGAAACACACTGGTCAGAAACACACTGGTCAGAAACACAGTGGTCAGAAACACAGTGGAAAGAAACACAGTGGTCAGAAACACAGTGGTCACAAACACACTGGTCAGAAACACAGTGGAAAGAAACACAGTGGTCAGAAACACAGTGGTCACAAACACACTGGTCAGCAACACACTAGTCAGAAACACAGTGGTCAGAAACACAGTGGTCATAAACACAGTGGTCAGAAACAAGATGGTCAGAAGCACAGTGGTCAGAAACACACTGGTCGGAAACACACTGGTCAGAAACACGGTGGTCAGATCACACTGGTCAGAAACACACTGGTTAGAAACACAGTGGTCAGAAACACGCTGGTCAGAAACACAGTGGATAGAAATACAATAGTCAGAAACACTGTGGTCAGAAACACTGTGCTCAGAAACACAGTGGTTAGAAACACAGTGTTTAGAAACACAGTGGTCAGAAACACAATGGTCAGAAACGCAGTGGTCCGAAACACAGCGGCAAGAAACACAGTGGTCAGGAACATGGTGGTCGGAAACACAGTGGTCAGAAACACAGTGGTAAGAAACACAGTGGTCACAAACACACTGGTCAGAAACACACTGGTAAGAAACACGGTGGTAAGAAACACACTGGTCAGAAACACAGTGGTCAGACACACACTGGTCAGAAACACACTGGTAAGAAACACAGTGGTCAGAAACACACATTAGAAACACACTGGTCAGGAACACAGTGGTCAGAAACACACTGGTCAGAGGCACAGTGGTCAGAAACACGATGGTCTGAAACACGCTATTCAAAAACGTAGTGGTCAGAAACACAGTGGTCAGAAACGCACTAGTCGGAAACACAGTGGTCAGAAACACAGTGGTCAGAAACACACTGGTCAGAAATACAGAGGTCAGAAACACACTGGTCAGAAACACAGTGGTCCGAAACACAGTGGTCACACACACAGTGGTCCGAAACACACTGGTTAGAAACACACTGTCGAGAAACAAAGTGGTCACAAACACATTGGTCACAAGTACACTGGTAAGAAACACGGTGGTCGGAAACACGTTCAGCAGAAACACACTGGTCATAAACACAGTGGTCAGGAACACAGTGGTCAGAAACACAGTGGTCAGAATCACAGTGGTCAGAAACACAATGGTCAGAAACACAGTGGTCAGAAACACAATGGTCAGAAACACATTTGTCAGAAACACACTGGTCAGAAACACATTGGTCAGAAATACTCTCGTCAGAAACACAGTGGTCAGAAACACACTGGTCAGAAACACAGTGGTCAGAAACACACTGGTAAGAAACACACTGGTCAGAAACACACAGGTCAGAAACACAGTGGTCAGAAACACACTGGTCAGAAACCCAGTGGTCAGAAACACAGTGGTCAGAAACACAGTGGTCAAAAACACACTGGTCAGAGGCACACTGGTCAGAAACACACTGGTCAGAAACACAGTGGTCAGAAACACAGTGGTAAGAAACACAGTGGTCAGGAGCACAGTGGTCAGAAACACAGTGGTCAGAAACACACTGGTCAGAAACACACTTGTAAGAAACACAGTGGTCACAAACACACTGGTCAGAAAGACATTGGTCAGAGACACAGTGGTAAAAAACACAGTGGTCATAAACACAGTGGTCAGAAACACAGTGTTCCGAAACACGGTGGTCAGAAGCACAGTGGTCAGAAACACACTGGTCAGAAACACACTGGTCAGAAACACAGTGGTCAGATCACTCTGGTCAGAAACACAGTGGTAAAAAACACAGTGGTCAGAAACACACTGGTCGGAAACAAAGTGGATAGAAACACAGTAGTCAGAAACACAGTGGTCAGAAAACCACTGGTCAGAAACACAGTGGTCATAAACATAGTGGTCAGAAACACACTGGTCAAAAACACATTGGTCAGAAACACACTGGTCAGAAACGCAGTGGTCAAAAAACAGAGTGGTCAGAAACACAGTGGTCAGAAACACACTGGTCAGAAATACACTAGTCAGAAACACATCAGTCAGAAACACAGTGGTCAGAAACACAGTGGTCAGAAACACAGTGGTCATAAAGAAAGTGGTCAGAAACATGGTGGTCAGAAGCACAGTGGTCAGAAACACACTGGTCAGAAACACAGTGGTCAGATCACACCGGTCAGAAACACACTCGTCAGAAACACAGTGGTCAGAAACACGCTGGTCAGAAACACAGTGGATAGAAACACAATTGGCAGAAACACAGTGGTCAGAAACACTGTGCTCAGAAACACAGTGGTCAGAAACAAAGTGGTCCAAAACACAGTGGTCAGAAACACAGTGGTCAGAAACACAGTGGTCAGAAACACAGTGGTCCGAAACACACTGGTAAGAAACACAGTGGTCAACAACACAGTGGTCGGAAACACAGTGGTCAGAAACACAGTGGTAAGAAACACAGTGGTCAGCAGCACAGTGGTCAGAAACACAGTGGTCAGAAACACAGTGGTCAGAAGCACAGTGGTCAGAAACACACTGGTCAGAAACACACAGGTCAGAAACACAGTGGTCAGAAATACACTCGTCAGAAACACAGTGGTCAGAAACACGCTGGTCAGAAACACAGTGGATAGAAACACAATTGGCAGAAACACAGTGGTCAGAAACACAGTGCTCAGAAACACAGTGGTCAGAAACAAAGTGGTCCGAAACACAGTGGTCAGAAACACAGTGGTCAGAAGCACAGTGGTCAGAAACACACTGGTCAGAAACACACAGGTCAGAAACACAGTGGTCAGAAATACACTCGTCAGAAACACAGTGGTCAGAAACACGCTGGTCAGAAACACAGTGGATAGAAACACAATTGGCAGAAACACAGTGGTCAGAAACACAGTGCTCAGAAACACAGTGGTCAGAAACAAAGTGGTCCGAAACACAGTGGTCAGAAACACAGTGGTCAGAAGCACAGTGGTCAGAAACACACTGGTCAGAAACACAATTGTGAGAAACACAGTGGTCAAAAACACAGTGGTCATAAACACAGTGGTCAGAAACACAGTGTTCAGAAACACGGTGGTCAGAAGCACAGTGGTCAGAAACACACTGGTCAGAAACACACTGGTCAGAAACAAAGTGGTCAGATCACTCTGTTCAGAAACACAGTGGTAAAAAACACAGTGGTCAGAAACACACTGGTCGGAAACAAAGTGGATAGAAACACAGTAGTCAGAAACACAGTGGTCAGAAAACCACTGGTCAGAAACACAGTGGATAGAAACACAGTAGTCAGAAACACAGTGGTCAGAAAACCACTGGTCAGAAACACAGTGGTCATAAACATAGTGGTCAGAAACACACTGGTCAAAAACACATTGGTCAGAAACATATTGGTCAGAAACGCAGTGGTCAAAAAACAGAGTGGTCAGAAACACAGTGGTCAGAAACACACTGGTCAGAAATACACAAGTCAGAAACACACTAGTAAGAAACACAGTGGTCAAAAACACAGTGGTCAGAAACACAGTGGTCATAAACAAAGTGTTCAGAAACATGGTGGTCAGAAGCACAGTGGTCAGAAACACACTGGTCAGAAACACAGTGGTCAGATCACACTGGTCAGAAACACACTCGTCAGAAACACAGTGGTCAGAAACACGCTGGTCAGAAACACAGTGGATAGAAACACAATTGGCAGAAAAACAGTGGTCAGAAACACTGTGCTCAGAAACACAGTGGTCAGAAACAAAATGGTCCGAAACACAGTGGTCAGAAACACAGTGGTCAGAAACACAATGGTCAGAAACAAAGTGGTCCGAAACACACTGGTAAGAAACACAGTGGTCAACAACACAGTGGTCGGAAACACAGTGGTCATAAACACAGTGGTAAGAAACACAGTGGTCAGAAACACGCTGGTCAGAAACACAGTGGATAGAAACACAGTGGTCAGAATCACAGTGGTCAGAAACACAATGGTCAGAAACACAGTGATCAGAAACACAATGGTCAGAAACACATTTGTCAGAAACACACTGGTCAGAACCACACAGGTTTGAAACACAGTGGTCAGAAATACTCTCGTCAGAAACACAGTGGTCAGAAACACACTGGTCAGAAACACAGTGGTCAGAAACACACTGGTCAGGAACCCAGTGGTCAGAAACACAGTGGTCAGAAACACACTGGTCAGAGGCACACTGGTCAGAAACACACTGGTCAGAAACACAGTGGTCAGAAACACAGTGGTAAGAAACACAGTGGTCAGCAGCACAGTGGTCAGAAACACAGTGGTCAGAAACACACTGGTCAGAAACACACTGGTCAGAAACACAGTGGTCAGAAACACACTGGTCAGAAGCACACTGGTCAGAAACACACTGGTCAGAAACACAGTGGTCAGAAACACACTGGTCAGAAGCACACTGGTCAGAAACACACTGGTCAGAAACACAGTGGTCAGAAACACACTGGTCAGAAGCACACTGGTCAGAAACACACTGGTCAGAAACACAGTGGTCAGAAACACACTGGTCAGAAGCACACTGGTCAGAAACACACTGGTCAGAAACACAGTGGTCAGAAACACAGTGGTCATAAACACAGTGGTCAGAAACACAGTGTTCAGAAACACGGTGGTCAGAAGCACAGTGGTCAGAAACACACTGGTCAGAAACACACTGGTCAGAAACACAGTGGTCAGATCACTCTGGTCATAAACACAGTGGTAAAAAACACAGTGGTCAGAAACACACTGGTCGGAAACAAAGTGGATAGAAACACAGTAGTCAGAAACACAGTGGTCAGAAAACCACTGGTCAGAAACACAGTGGTCATAAACATAATGGTCAGAGACACACTGGTCAAAAACACATTGGTCAGAAACACATTGGTCAGAAACGCAGTGGTCAAAAAACAGAGTGGTCAGAAACAAAGTGGTCAGAAACACACTGGTCAGAAATACACTACTCAGAAACACACTAGTCAGAAACACAGTGGTCAGAAACACAGCGGTCAGAAACACAGTGGTCATAAACAAAGTGTTCAGAAAAATGGTGGTCAGAAGCACAGTGGTCAGAAACACACTGGTCAGAAACACAGTGGTCAGATCACACTGGTCAGAAACACACTCGTCAGAAACACAGTGGTCAGAAACACGCTGGTCAGAAACACAGTGGTCAGAAACACACTGGTCAGAAACACAGTGGTCAGATCACACTGGTCAGAAACACACTCGTCAGAAACACAGTGGTCAGAAACACGCTGGTCAGAAACACAGTGGATAGAAACTCAATTGGCAGAAACGCAGTGGTCAGAAACACTGTGCTCAGAAACACAGTGGTCAGAAACGAAGTGGTCCGAAACACAGTGGTCAGAAACACAGTGGTCAGAAAGACAGTGGTCCGAAACACACTGGTAAGAAACACAGTGGTCAACAACACAGTGGTCGGAAACACAGTGGTCAGAAACACAGTGGTAAGAAACACAGTGGTCAGAAACACGCTGGTCAGAAACACAGTGGTAAGAAACACAGTGGTCAGAAACACGCTGGTCAGAAACACAGTGGATAGAAACACAGTGGTCAGAATCACAGTGGTCAGAAACACAATGGTCAGAAACACAGTGATCAGAAAGACAATGGTCATAAACACATTTGTCAGAAACACACTGGTCAGAAACACACAGGTTAGAAACACAGTGGTCAGAAATACTTTCGTCAGAAACACAGTGGTCAGAAACACACTGGTCAGAAACACAGTGGTCAAAAACACACTGGTAAAAAAACACAGAGGTCAGAAACACACTGGTCAGAAACACAGTGGTCAGAAACACACTGGTCAGAAACCCAGTGGTCAGAAACACAGTGGTCAGAAACACACTGGTCAGAGGCACACTGGTCAGAAACACACTGGTCAGAAACACAGTGGTCAGAAACACAGTGGTAAGAAACACAGTGGTCAGTAGCACAGTGGTCAGAAACACAGTGGTCATAAACACACTGGTCAGAAACACAATTGTAAGAAACACAGTGGTCACAAAGACACTGGTCAGAAAAACACTGGTCAGAAACACAGTGGTCAAAAACATAGTGGTCATAAACATAGTGGTCTGAAACACATTGTTCAGAAACACGGTGGTCAGAAGCACAGTGGTCAGAAACACACTGGTCAGAAACACACTGGTCAAAAACACAGTGGTCAGATCACTCTGGTCAGAAACACCGTGGTAAAAAACACAGTGGTCAGAAACACACTGGTCGGAAACAAAAAAGATAGAAACACAGTAGTCAGAAACACAGTGGTCAGAAAACCACTGGTCAGAAACACTGTGGTCATAAACATAGTGGTCAGAAACACACTGGTCAAAAACACATTGGTCAGAAACACATTGGTCAGAAACGCAGTGGTCAAAAAATAGAGTGGTCAGAAACAGAGTGGTCAGAAACACACTGGTCAGAGATACACTAGTCAGAAACACACTAGTCAGAAACACAGTGGTCAGAAACACAGTGGTCAGAAACACAGTGGTCATAAACAAAGTGGTCAGAAACATGGTGGTCAGAAGCACAGTGGTCAGAAACACAGTGGTCAGAAACACAGTGGTCAGAAACACAGTGGTCATAAACAAAGTGGTCAGAAACATGGTGGTCAGAAGCACAGTGGTCAGAAACACACTGGTCAGAAACACAGTGGTCATATCACACTGGTCAGAAACACACAGGTCAGAAACACAGTGGTCAGACACACGCTGGTCAGAAACACAGTGGATAGAAACACAATTGGCAGAAACACAGTGGTCAGAAACACTGTGCTCAGAAACACAGGGGTTAGAAACAAAGTGGTCCGAAACACAGTCGTCAGAAACACAGTGGTCAGAAACACAGTGGTCAGAAACACAGTGGTCCGAAACACAGTGGTGAGAAACACATTGGTCAACAACACAGTGGTCGGAAACACAGTGGTCAGAAACACAGTGGTAAGAAACACAGTGGTCAGAACCACACTGGTCAGAAACGCACTGGTTAGAAAGACAGTGGTAAGAGACACACTGGTCAGAAACACAGTGGTCAGAAACACATTGGTCAGAAACACACTGGTCAGAAACACAGTGGTCAGAAACACACATTAGAAACACACTGGTCACAAACACAGTGGTCAGGAACACACTGGTCAGAAACATGGTGGTCAAAAACACAGTGGTCAGAAACACACTGGTGAAAAACACACTGGTTAGAAACACAGTGGTCAGAAACACAGTGGTCAGAAACACACTAGTCAGAAACACAGTGGTCAGAAACACAGTGGTCAGAAGCACACTAGTCAGAGGCACGGTGGTCAGAAACACGATGGTCTGAAACACGCTAGTCAGAAACGTAGTGGTCAGAAACACAGTGGTCAGAAACGCACTAGTCAAAAACACAGTGGTCAGAAACACAGTGGTCACAAACACAGTGATGAGAAACACACTGGTCCGAAACACACTGGTTAGAAACACACTGGTCACAAACACGGTGGTCAGAAACACAGTGGTCATAAACACACTGGTAAGAAACACATTGGTCAGAAACACAGTGGTCATAAACACGGTGTTCAGAAACACAGTGATGAGAAACACACTGGTCAGAGGCACATTTGTCAGAAACACTGTGATCAGAAACACAGTGGTCAGAAACGCAGTAGTCAGAAACACAGTGGTCAGAAACACATTGGTCAGAAACGCAGTGGTCAAAAAACAGAGTGGTCAGAAACACAGTGGTCAGAAACACACTGGTCAGAAATACACTAGTCAGAAACACACTAGTCAGAAACACAGTGGTAAGAAACACGGTGGTCTGAAACACATTGGTCATAAACAAAGTGGTCAGAAACATGGTGGTCAGAAGCACAGTGGTCAGAAACACACTGGTCAGAAACACAGTGGTCAGCTCACACTGGTCAGAAACACACTTGTCAGAAACACAGTGGTCAGAAACACGCTGGTCAGAAACACAGTGGATAGAAACACAATTGGCAGAAAGACAGTGGTCAGAAACACTGTGCTCAGAAACACAGGGGTCAGAAACAAAGTGGTCCGAAACACAGTGGTCAGAAACACAGTGGTCAGAAACACAGTGGTAAGAGACACAGTGGTCAGAAACACACTGGTCAGAAATACACTAGTCAGAAACACACTAGTCAGAAACACAGTGGTCAGAAACACAGTGGTAAGAGACACAGTGGTCAGAAACACACTGGTCAGAAATACACTAGTCAGAAACACACTAGTCAGAAACACAGTGGTCAGAAACACAGTGGTAAGAGACACAGTGGTCAGAAACACACTGGTCAGAAATACACTAGTCAGAAACACACTAGTCAGAAACACAGTGGTCAGAAACACAGTGGTAAGAGACACAGTGGTCAGAAACACACTGGTCAGAAATACACTAGTCAGAAACACACTAGTCAGAAACACAGTGGTCAGAAACACAGTGGTAAGAGACACAGTGGTCAGAAACACACTGGTCAGAAATACACTAGTCAGAAACACACTAGTCAGAAACACAGTGGTCAGAAACACAGTGGTAAGAGACACAGTGGTCAGAAACACACTGGTCAGAAATACACTAGTCAGAAACACACTAGTCAGAAACACAGTGGTCAGAAACACAGTGGTAAGAGACACAGTGGTCAGAAACACACTGGTCAGAAATACACTAGTCAGAAACACACTAGTCAGAAACACAGTGGTCAGAAACACAGTGGTAAGAAGCACAGTGGTCAGAAGCACAGTGGTCAGAAACATAGTGGTCAGAAACACACTGGTCAGAAACACACTTGTAAGAAACACAGTGGTCACAAACACACTGGTCAGAAAGACACTGGTCAGAAACACAGTGGTCAGAAACACAGTGGTCATAAACACAGTGGTCAGAAACACAGTGTTCAGAAACACGTTGGTCAGAAGCACAGTGGTCAGAAACACACTGGTCAGAAACACAGTGGTCAGAAACACAGTGGTCATAAACACAGTGGTCAGAAACACAGTGTTCAGAAACACGTTGGTCAGAAGCACAGTGGTCAGAAACACACTGGTCAGAAACACACTGGTCAGAAACACAGTGGTCAGATCGCACTGTCCAGAAACACAGTAGTCAGGAACACAGTGGTCAGAAACACAGTGGTCAGAAACACACTGGTCAGAAACACACCGGTCAGAAACACAGCGGTCAGAAACACAGTGGTCAGAAACACACTGGTCAGAAACACAGTGGTCAGAAGCACACTGGTCAGAAACACACTGGTCAGAATGACAGTGTTCGGAAACACGCTGGACAGAAACACACTGATCAGAAACACTGTGGTCAGAAACACAGTGGTCAGAAACACAGTGCTCAGAAACACACCGGTCAGAAACACACTGGTCATAAACACAGTGGTCAGAAACACAGTGGTCAAAAACATCCTGGTCAGAAACCCAGTGGTCAGAAACACAGTGGTCAGAAACACAGTGGTCAGAAACGCACTGGTCAGAAACACAGTGGTCACATAGACAGTGGTAAGAAACACAGTGGTCAGAAGGACAGTGGTCAGAAACACAGTGGTCAGAAAAAACACTGGACAGAACACAATTGTAAGAAGCACAGTGGTCACAAGCACACTGGTCAGAAACACACTGGTGAGAAACACAGTGTTTATAAACACAATGGTCATAAACATAGTGGTCAGACATACAGTGGTCATAAACATGGTAGTCAGAAATACAGTGGTTAGAAACACACTGGTCAGAAACACAGTGGTCACAAACACAGTGGTCAGAAACACAGTTTTCATAAACACACTGGTCAGAAACACACTGGTTAGAAACACAGTGGTCAGAAACACAGTGGTCAGAAACACA
>SZWC01004754.1:57145-82438 GCA_023375785.1 Penium margaritaceum | reverse complement strand
TGGTCAGAAACACAGTGGTCAGAAACACACTGGTCAGAAACACAGTGGTCGGAAACACGTTGATCAGAAACACACTGGTCAGATACACAGTGGTCAGAAACACAGTGGCCAGAAACACACTGGTCAGAATCAAAGTGGTCAGAAAAGCAGTGATCAGAAACACAGTGGTCAGAAACACAAAGGTCAGAAACACATTTGTCAGAAACACAGTGGTCAGAAACACAGTGCTCAGAAACACAGTGGTCAGAAACACTATGGTCAGAAGCACGGTGGTCAGAAACACACTGGTCAGAAACACAGTCGTCAGAAACACACTGGTAAGAAACTCAGTGGTCAGAAACACACTGGTCAGAAACACAGTGGTCAGAAACACACTGGTCAGAAATACACTGGTCACAAACCCAGTGGTCAGAAACACAGTCGTCAGGAACACAGTGGTAAGAGACACACTAGTCAGAAACACACTAGTCAGAAACACAGTGGTCAGAAACACAGTGGTAAGAAGCACAGTGGTCAGAAGCACAGTGGTCAGAAACATAGTGGTCAGAAACACACTGGTCAGAAACACACTGGTCAGAAACACAGTGGTCAGAAACACACTGGTAAGAAACTCAGTGGTCAGAAACACACTGGTCAGAAACACAGAAGTCAGAAACACACTGGTCAGAAACAGAGTGGTCAGAAACACACTGGTCAGAAACACAGAAGTCAGAAACACACTGGTCAGAAACAGAGTGGTCAGAAACACACTGGTCAGAAACACAGAAGTCAGAAACACACTGGTCAGAAACAGAGTGGTCAGAAACACACTGGTCAGAAACACAGAAGTCAGAAACACACTGGTCAGAAACAGAGTGGTCAGAAACACACTGGTCAGAAACACAGAAGTCAGAAACACACTGGTCAGAAACAGAGTGGTCAGAAACACACTGGTCAGAAACACAGAAGTCAGAAACACACTGGTCAGAAACAGAGTGGTCAGAAACACACTGGTCAGAAACACAGAAGTCAGAAACACACTGGTCAGAAACAGAGTGGTCAGAAACACACTGGTCAGAAACACAGAAGTCAGAAACACACTGGTCAGAAACAGAGTGGTCAGAAACACACTGGTCAGAAACACAGAAGTCAGAAACACACTGGTCAGAAACAGAGTGGTCAGAAACACACTGGTCAGAAACACAGAAGTCAGAAACACACTGGTCAGAAACAGAGTGGTCAGAAACACACTGGTCAGAAACACAGAAGTCAGAAACACACTGGTCAGAAACAGAGTGGTCAGAAACACACTGGTCAGAAACACAGAAGTCAGAAACACACTGGTCAGAAACAGAGTGGTCAGAAACACACTGGTCAGAAACACAGAAGTCAGAAACACACTGGTCAGAAACAGAGTGGTCAGAAACACACTGGTCAGAAACACAGAAGTCAGAAACACACTGGTCAGAAACAGAGTGGTCAGAAACACACTGGTCAGAAACACAGAAGTCAGAAACACACTGGTCAGAAACAGAGTGGTCAGAAACACACTGGTCAGAAACACAGAAGTCAGAAACACACTGGTCAGAAACAGAGTGGTCAGAAACACACTGGTCAGAAACACAGAAGTCAGAAACACACTGGTCAGAAACAGAGTGGTCAGAAACACACTGGTCAGAAACACAGAAGTCAGAAACACACTGGTCAGAAACAGAGTGGTCAGAAACACACTGGTCAGAAACACAGAAGTCAGAAACACACTGGTCAGAAACAGAGTGGTCAGAAACACACTGGTCAGAAACACAGAAGTCAGAAACACACTGGTCAGAAACAGAGTGGTCAGAAACACACTGGTCAGATGCACACTAGTCAGAAACACAGTGGGCAGAAACACAATGGTCGGAAACACATTGGTCAGAAACACAGTGGTCAGAAGCACACTGGTCAGAAACACACTGGTCAGAAAAAGAGTGGTCCGAAACACGCTGGTCAGGAACAGACAGGTTAGAAACACAGTGGTCAGAAACACAGTGGTCAGAAACACAGTGGTCAGAAACACACTAGTCAGAAACATGGTGGTTAGAAACACACTGGTCAGAACCCCAGTGGTCAGAAACACAATGGTCAGAAACACACTTGTCAGAATCATACTGGTCAGAAACAGAGGGGTCATAAACACAGCGGTCAGAAACACAGTGGTCAGAAACACAGTTGTCATAAACACAGTGGTCAGAAACACTCTGGTCAGAAACATAGTGGTCAGAAACACACTGGTCGGAAACATGCTGGTCAGAAACACACTGCTCAGAAGCACACTGGTCAAAAACACAGTGGTCAGAAACACAGTTGTCTGAAACACACTGGTCAGAAACACAGTGTTCAGAAACACAGTGGTCAGAAACATAGTGGTCAGAACCCAAGTGGTTAGAAACACACAGGTCAGAAACACAGTGGTCAGAAACATACTGGTCAGAAACACATGGGTCATAAACACAGTGGTCACAAACACAGTGGGTAGAAACATTGCGGATAGAAACACACTGGTCAGAAACACAGTGGTCACAAATACACTGGTCAGAAACACACTTGTCAGAAACACACTGGTCAGAAACATAGTGGGCAGAAACACAGTGGTCAGAAACGCACTGGTCAGAAACACACTGGTCAGAAACACAGTGGTCAGAAACACAGTGGTCAGAAACACAATGGTAAGAAACACATTTGACAAAAACACAGCTGTCAGAAAGACAGTTGTCAGACACACTGTGGTCAGAAACATAGAAGTCAGAAACACACTGGTCAGAAACACAGTTGTCAGAAACACAATGGTTGGAAACACAGTGGTCAGAAACACAGTGGTCTGAAACACAGTGGTCAGAAACTCACTGGTAAAAAAGACACTGGTCAGAAACACAGTGGTCAAAACACACTGGTCATATACACAGTGGTCAGAAACACACTGGTCAGAAACACACTGGTCAGAAACACAGTGGGCAGAAACACAGTGGTTGGAAACACAGTGGTCAGAAACACAGTGGTCAGAAGCACACTGGTCAGAAACACACTGGTCAGAAACACAGTGGTGAGAAACACAGTGGTCAACAACACAGTGGTCCGAAACACAGTGGTGAGAAACACAGTGGTCAACAACACAGTGGTCCGAAACACAGTGGTGAGAAACACAGTGGTCAACAACACAGTGGTCCGAAACACAGTGGTGAGAAACACAGTGGTCAACAACACAGTGGTCCGAAACACAGTGGTGAGAAACACAGTGGTCAACAACACAGTGGTCCGAAACACAGTGGTGAGAAACACAGTGGTCAACAACACAGTGGTCCGAAACACAGTGGTGAGAAACACAGTGGTCAACAACACAGTGGTCCGAAACACAGTGGTGAGAAACACAGTGGTCAACAACACAGTGGTCCGAAACACAGTGGTGAGAAACACAGTGGTCAACAACACAGTGGTCCGAAACACAGTGGTGAGAAACACAGTGGTCAACAACACAGTGGTCCGAAACACAGTGGTGAGAAACACAGTGGTCAACAACACAGTGGTCCGAAACACAGTGGTGAGAAACACAGTGGTCAACAACACAGTGGTCCGAAACACAGTGGTGAGAAACACAGTGGTCAACAACACAGTGGTCCGAAACACAGTGGTGAGAAACACAGTGGTCAACAACACAGTGGTCCGAAACACAGTGGTGAGAAACACAGTGGTCAACAACACAGTGGTCCGAAACACAGTGGTGAGAAACACAGTGGTCAACAACACAGTGGTCCGAAACACAGTGGTGAGAAACACAGTGGTCAACAACACAGTGGTCCGAAACACAGTGGTGAGAAACACAGTGGTCAACAACACAGTGGTCCGAAACACAGTGGTGAGAAACACAGTGGTCAACAACACAGTGGTCCGAAACACAGTGGTGAGAAACACAGTGGTCAACAACACAGTGGTCCGAAACACAGTGGTGAGAAACACAGTGGTCAACAACACAGTGGTCCGAAACACAGTGGTGAGAAACACAGTGGTCAACAACACAGTGGTCCGAAACACAGTGGTGAGAAACACAGTGGTCAACAACACAGTGGTCCGAAACACAGTGGTGAGAAACACAGTGGTCAACAACACAGTGGTCCGAAACACAGTGGTGAGAAACACAGTGGTCAACAACACAGTGGTCCGAAACACAGTGGTGAGAAACACAGTGGTCAACAACACAGTGGTCCGAAACACAGTGGTGAGAAACACAGTGGTCAACAACACAGTGGTCCGAAACACAGTGGTGAGAAACACAGTGGTCAACAACACAGTGGTCCGAAACACAGTGGTGAGAAACACAGTGGTCAACAACACAGTGGTCCGAAACACAGTGGTGAGAAACACAGTGGTCAACAACACAGTGGTCCGAAACACAGTGGTGAGAAACACAGTGGTCAACAACACAGTGGTCCGAAACACAGTGGTGAGAAACACAGTGGTCAACAACACAGTGGTCCGAAACACAGTGGTGAGAAACACAGTGGTCAACAACACAGTGGTCCGAAACACAGTGGTGAGAAACACAGTGGTCAACAACACAGTGGTCCGAAACACAGTGGTGAGAAACACAGTGGTCAACAACACAGTGGTCCGAAACACAGTGGTGAGAAACACAGTGGTCAACAACACAGTGGTCCGAAACACAGTGGTGAGAAACACAGTGGTCAACAACACAGTGGTCCGAAACACAGTGGTGAGAAACACAGTGGTCAACAACACAGTGGTCCGAAACACAGTGGTGAGAAACACAGTGGTCAACAACACAGTGGTCCGAAACACAGTGGTGAGAAACACAGTGGTCAACAACACAGTGGTCCGAAACACAGTGGTGAGAAACACAGTGGTCAACAACACAGTGGTCCGAAACACAGTGGTGAGAAACACAGTGGTCAACAACACAGTGGTCCGAAACACAGTGGTGAGAAACACAGTGGTCAACAACACAGTGGTCCGAAACACAGTGGTGAGAAACACAGTGGTCAACAACACAGTGGTCCGAAACACAGTGGTGAGAAACACAGTGGTCAACAACACAGTGGTCCGAAACACAGTGGTGAGAAACACAGTGGTCAACAACACAGTGGTCCGAAACACAGTGGTGAGAAACACAGTGGTCAACAACACAGTGGTCCGAAACACAGTGGTGAGAAACACAGTGGTCAACAACACAGTGGTCCGAAACACAGTGGTGAGAAACACAGTGGTCAACAACACAGTGGTCCGAAACACAGTGGTGAGAAACACAGTGGTCAACAACACAGTGGTCCGAAACACAGTGGTGAGAAACACAGTGGTCAACAACACAGTGGTCCGAAACACAGTGGTGAGAAACACAGTGGTCAACAACACAGTGGTCCGAAACACAGTGGTGAGAAACACAGTGGTCAACAACACAGTGGTCCGAAACACAGTGGTGAGAAACACAGTGGTCAACAACACAGTGGTCCGAAACACAGTGGTGAGAAACACAGTGGTCAACAACACAGTGGTCCGAAACACAGTGGTGAGAAACACAGTGGTCAACAACACAGTGGTCCGAAACACAGTGGTGAGAAACACAGTGGTCAACAACACAGTGGTCCGAAACACAGTGGTGAGAAACACAGTGGTCAACAACACAGTGGTCCGAAACACAGTGGTGAGAAACACAGTGGTCAACAACACAGTGGTCCGAAACACAGTGGTGAGAAACACAGTGGTCAACAACACAGTGGTCCGAAACACAGTGGTGAGAAACACAGTGGTCAACAACACAGTGGTCCGAAACACAGTGGTGAGAAACACAGTGGTCAACAACACAGTGGTCCGAAACACAGTGGTGAGAAACACAGTGGTCAACAACACAGTGGTCCGAAACACAGTGGTGAGAAACACAGTGGTCAACAACACAGTGGTCCGAAACACAGTGGTGAGAAACACAGTGGTCAACAACACAGTGGTCCGAAACACAGTGGTGAGAAACACAGTGGTCAACAACACAGTGGTCCGAAACACAGTGGTGAGAAACACAGTGGTCAACAACACAGTGGTCCGAAACACAGTGGTGAGAAACACAGTGGTCAACAACACAGTGGTCCGAAACACAGTGGTGAGAAACACAGTGGTCAACAACACAGTGGTCCGAAACACAGTGGTGAGAAACACAGTGGTCAACAACACAGTGGTCCGAAACACAGTGGTGAGAAACACAGTGGTCAACAACACAGTGGTCCGAAACACAGTGGTGAGAAACACAGTGGTCAACAACACAGTGGTCCGAAACACAGTGGTGAGAAACACAGTGGTCAACAACACAGTGGTCCGAAACACAGTGGTGAGAAACACAGTGGTCAACAACACAGTGGTCCGAAACACAGTGGTGAGAAACACAGTGGTCAACAACACAGTGGTCCGAAACACAGTGGTGAGAAACACAGTGGTCAACAACACAGTGGTCCGAAACACAGTGGTGAGAAACACAGTGGTCAACAACACAGTGGTCCGAAACACAGTGGTGAGAAACACAGTGGTCAACAACACAGTGGTCCGAAACACAGTGGTGAGAAACACAGTGGTCAACAACACAGTGGTCCGAAACACAGTGGTGAGAAACACAGTGGTCAACAACACAGTGGTCCGAAACACAGTGGTGAGAAACACAGTGGTCAACAACACAGTGGTCCGAAACACAGTGGTGAGAAACACAGTGGTCAACAACACAGTGGTCCGAAACACAGTGGTGAGAAACACAGTGGTCAACAACACAGTGGTCCGAAACACAGTGGTGAGAAACACAGTGGTCAACAACACAGTGGTCCGAAACACAGTGGTGAGAAACACAGTGGTCAACAACACAGTGGTCCGAAACACAGTGGTGAGAAACACAGTGGTCAACAACACAGTGGTCCGAAACACAGTGGTGAGAAACACAGTGGTCAACAACACAGTGGTCCGAAACACAGTGGTGAGAAACACAGTGGTCAACAACACAGTGGTCCGAAACACAGTGGTGAGAAACACAGTGGTCAACAACACAGTGGTCCGAAACACAGTGGTGAGAAACACAGTGGTCAACAACACAGTGGTCCGAAACACAGTGGTGAGAAACACAGTGGTCAACAACACAGTGGTCCGAAACACAGTGGTGAGAAACACAGTGGTCAACAACACAGTGGTCCGAAACACAGTGGTGAGAAACACAGTGGTCAACAACACAGTGGTCCGAAACACAGTGGTGAGAAACACAGTGGTCAACAACACAGTGGTCGGAAACACGTTGATCAGAAACACACTGGTCAGGAACACACTGGTTAGAAACACACTGGTCAGAAACGCACTGGTCAGAAACACACCGGTCAGAAACATAGTGGTCAGAAACATACTGGTCAGAATCACAGGGGTCATAAACACAGTGGTCAGGAACACGCTAGTCAGAAACGTAGTGGTCAGAAACACAGTGGTAAGAAGCACAGTGGTCAGAAGCACAGTGGTCAGAAACATAGTGGTCAGAAACACACTGGTCAGAAACACACTTGTAAGAAACACAGTGGTCACAAACACACTGGTCGGAAAGACACTGGTCAGAAACACAGTGGTCAGAAACACAGTGGTCATAAACACAGTGGTCAGAAACACAGTGTTCAGAAACACGGTGGTCAGAAGCACAGTGGTCAGAAACACACTGGTCAGAAACACAGTGGTCAGATCGCACTGTCCAGAAACACAGTAGTCAGGAACACAGTGGTCAGAAACACAGTGGTCAGAAACACACTGGTCAGAAACACACCGGTCAGAAACACAGCGGTCAGAAACACAGTGGTCAGAAACTCACTGGTCAGAAACACAGTGGTCAGAAGCACACTGGTCAGAAAGACACTGGTCAGAATGACAGTGGTCGGAAACACGCTGGACAGAAACACACTGATCAGAAACACTGTGGTCAGAAACACAGTGGTCAGAAACACAGTGCTCAGAAACACACCGGTCAGAAACACACTGGTCATTAACACAGTGGTCAGAAACACAGTGGTCAAAAACATCCCGGTCAGAAACCCAGTGGTCAGAAACACAGTGGTCAGAAACACAGTGGTCAGAAACGCACTGGTCAGAAACACAGTGGTCCCAGAGACAGTGGTAAGAAACACAGTGGTCAGAAGGACAGTGGTCAGAAACACAACGGTCAGAAAAAACACTGGACAGAACACAATTGTAAGAAGCACAGTGGTCACGAGCACACTGGTCAGAAACACACTGGTGAGAAACACAGTGTTTATAAACACAATGGTCATAAACATAGTGGTCAGAAATACAGTGGTCATAAACATGGTAGTCAGAAATACAGTGGTCAGAAACACACTGGTCAGAAACACAGTGGTCACAAACACAGTGGTCAGAAACACAGTGCTCATAAACACACTGGTCAGAAACACACTGGTTAGAAACACAGTGGTCAGAAACACAGTGGTCAGAAACACACTGGTCAGAACCCCAGTGGTCAGAAACACACTGGCCAGAAACATAGTGGTCAGAAACATACTGGTCAGAAACACAGGGGTCATAAACACAGTGATCAGAAACACAGTGGTCAGAAACACAGTGGTAAAAAAACCAACGGTCAGAAACACACTGGTCAGAACCACACTTGTCAGAGGCGTACTGGTCAGAAACACACCGGTCAGAAACACAGTGGTCACAAACACACTGGTCAGAAACACAGCGGTCAGAAACACACTGGTGAGAAACACGATGGTCAGAAGCACAGTGGTCAGAAACACACTGGTCAGAAACACAGTGGTCAGAAACACACTGGTCAGAAACACACTGGTCGGATACACAGTGGTTAGAAACACAGTGGTTAGAACTACAGTGGTCAGAAACACACTGGTCAGAAACACTGTGGTCAGAAACACAGTGGTCAGAAACACAGTGGTCAGAAACACAGTGGTCATAAACAAAGTGTTCAGAAACATGGTGGTCAGAAGCACAGTGGTCAGAAACACACTGGTCAGAAACACAGTGGTCAGATCACACTGGTCAGAAACACACTCGTCAGAAACACAGTGGTCAGAAACACGCTGGTCAGAAACACAGTGGATAGAAACACAATTGGCAGAAACACAGTGGTCAGAAACACTGTGCTCAGAAACACAGTGGTCATAAACAAAGTGGTCCGAAACACAGTGGTCAGAAACACAGTGGTCAGAAACACAGTGGTCCGAAACACACTGGTAAGAAACACAGTGGTCAACAACACAGTGGTCGGAAACACAGTGGTCAGAAACACAGTGGTAAGAAACACAGTGGTCAGCAGCACAGTGGTCAGAAACACAGTGGTCAGAAACACAGTGGTCCGAAACACAGTGGTCAGAAACACAGTGGTCAGAAGCACACTGGTCAGAAACACACTGGTCAGAAAAAGAGTGGTCAGAAACACACTGGTCAGAAACACAGAAGTCAGAAACACACTGGTCAGAAACAGAATGGTCAGAAACACACTGGTCAGATGCACACTAGTCAGAAACACAGTGGGCAGAAACACAATGGTCGGAAACACATTGGTCAGAAACACAGTGGTCAGAAGCACACTGGTCAGAAACACACTGGTCAGAAAAAGAGTGGTCCGAAACACGCTGGTCAGGAACACACAGGTTAGAAACACAGTGGTCAGAAACACAGTGGTCAGAAACACAGTGGTCAGAAACACACTAGTCAGAAACATGGTGGTTAGAAACACACTGGTCAGAACCGCAGTGGTCAGAAACACAATGGTCAAAAACACACTTGTCAGAATCATACTGGTCAGAAACAGAGGGGTCATAAACACAGCGGTCAGAAACACAGTGGTCAGAAACACAGTTGTCAAAAATCCAGCGGTCAGAAACACTCTGGTCAGAAACATAGTGGTCAGAAACACACTGGTCGGAAAAATGCTGGTCAGAAACACACTGATCAGAAGCACACTGGTCAAAAACACAGTGGTCAGAAACACAGTTGTCGGAAACACACTGGTCAGAAACACAGTGTTCAGAAACACAGTGGTCAGAAACACAGTGGTCAGAACCCAAGTGGTTAGAAACACACAGGTCAGAAACACAGTGGTCAGAAACATACTGGTCAGAAACACATGGGTCATAAACACAGTGGTCACAAACACAGTGGGTAGAAACATTGCGGATAGAAACACACTGGTCAGAAACACAGTGGTCAGAAATGCACTGGTCAGAAACACACTTGTCAGAAACACACTGGTCAGAAACATAGTGGGCAGAAACACAGTGGTCAGAAACGCACTGGTCAGAAGCACACTGGTCAGAAACACAGTGGTCAGAAACACAGTGGTCAGAAACACAATGGTCAGAAACACATTTGACAAAAACACAGCTGTCAGAAAGACAGTTGTCAGACACACTGTGGTCATAAACATAGAAGCCAGAAACACACTGGTCAGAAACACAGTTGTCAGAAACACAGTGGTTGGAAACACAGTGGTCAGAAACACAGTGGTCTGAAACACAGTGGTCAGAAACTCACTGGTAAAAAAGACACTGGTCAGAAACACAGTGGTCAAAACACACTGGTCAGATACACAGTGGTCAGAAACACACTGGTCAGAAACACAGTGGGCAGAAACACAGTGGTTGGAAACACAGTGGTCAGAAACACAGTGGTCAGAAGCACACTGGTCAGAAACACACTGGTCAGAAACACAGTGGTCAGAAACGCACTGGTCAGAAAGCCACTGGTCAGAAACACAGTGGTCATAAACATAGTGGTCAGAAACACACTGGTCAAAAACACATTGGTCAGAAACACATTGGTCAGAAACGCAGTGGTCAAAAAACAGTGTGCTCAAAAACACAGTGGTCAGAAACACACTGGTCAGGAATACACTAGTCAGAAACACACTAGTCAGAAACACAGTGGTAAGAAACACGGTGGTCAGAAACACATTGGTCATAAACAAAGTGGTCAGAAACATGATGGTCAGAAGCACAGTGGTCAGAAACACACTGGTCAGAAACCCAGTGGTCAGATCACACTGGTCAGAAACACACTTGTCAGAAACACAGTGGTCAGAAACACGCTGGTCAGAACCCCAGTGGTCAGAAACACACTGGCCAGAAACATAGTGGTCAGAAACATACTGGTCAGAAACACAGGGGTCATAAACACAGTGATCAGAAACACAGTGGTTAGAAACACAGTGGTCAAAAAACCAACGGTCAGAAACACACTGGTCAGAACCACACTTGTCAGAGGCGTACTGGTCAGAAACACACTGGTCAGAAACACAGTGGTCACAAACACACTGGTCAGAAACACAGCGGTCAGAAACACACCGGTCAGAAACACGATGGTCAGAAGCACAGTGGTCAGAAACACACTGGTCAGAAACACAGTGGTCAGAAACACACTGGTCAGAAACACACTGGTCGGATACACAGTGGTTAGAAACACATTGGTTATAAAAACAGTGGTCAGAAACACACTGGTCAGAAACACTGTGGTCAGAAACACAGTGGTCATAAACAAACTGGTCAGAACCACACTTATCAGAAACACAGTGGTCAGAAACACAGTGGTCAGAAACACGGTGGTCAAAAACACGGTGGTCAGAAACAGAGGTATCAGAAACACAGTGATGAGAAACACACTGGTCAGAAACACAGTGGTCAGAAACACCCTGATCAGAAACACACTGGTCAGAAACACAGTGGTCAGAAACACACTGGTCAGAAACACGGTGGTCGGAAACACAGTGGTCAGAAACACACTGGTCAGAAACACTGTGGTCAGAAATACACTAGTCAGAAACACAGTGGTCAGAAACACACTGGTCAGAAACACGGTGGTCGGAAACACAGTGGTCAGAAACACACTGGTCAGAAACACTGTGGTCAGAAATACACTAGTCAGAAACACACTAGTCAGAAACACAGTGGTCAGAAATGTTGGCCTGAGGGTGAGTGTGCACCCTGGACGGTCCCTAGCGGTGGCTGGTTCACACCACCAACTGTTTTTGGGGAGACTGAAACTATGGAGGCAACTGGTTCCAAGGATGGGAAAATCTGGTCAGAGAGCGAGGCAATAGTTTTAGCCTCAATGGACTGGAAATGAACACTTGATCAAGGCTCACAAGCAATGGCATTTTATAGCCACTGATATAAGCTTTCCAGAACACCAAAGCATGCAAGATTTGGAGCTTCCTAACAGATTTTATGGCTTCTAGAGTGCTCTTTGGTAGGCTGTCCTTTTCCCACCTAGGAAGGCATCTCTCCCCTTCTCTAGTAGCTTCTGCCCCTTCCTATATTCCTCAGTTTGCTTCTAGTAGGAAGGAAGGTATACAGAAGACCAAGACACCTCTAGATGCCTTGTAGGACAAGTCACCCCTTCTAGAAGGTGTGCCACCTTCCTGGACCCTCACCTGGCCTTCTAGAAACTTAAAGAGGAACTCTAGAGGTTGAGCTAGCTTCGTGGCATCTATTTTCCACATCCCTTGAGGCAGGGCATAATTTCATCTTGTGGGACTTGAACCCGGTCCCCTGCCTCTAGAGGTGGACACCATTAACCACTAAGCCACTAAGGCTTGTCTTTTTGGTGTTCCTTTTTGGAGTCACTCCTGCCATGGTGAGGAGCATCACTCCAACAATCTCCCCCTTGCGCGTCACCCATGGCAGTTGTCCATGCTCAGCATGCAACTCAAGAGGCTTGGGAAAGCCCAAGCTCCATACAAGTAGCATCATGCATGTCCTTGGGTTGCGTCTTTGTCATGGCATCAGCAAGCATGCTCTTCGTGCCGCAATGCACACGCACCACATCACCCTTTGCAACAAGGTCTCATGCAAAGTGATGCCGGGTCTCTATGTACTTGGTCCTCCGGTGTAGCACAGGTTTCTTGGTCAGGCTGATGGCACTCATGTTGTCAACATTGAGTGCCGTTAGCTTCTCTTGCGGCACCACATTCTCCTTGAGCAATCCTGGCAGCTATAGTGCCTCCTTTGCGGCTTCCGCGAGTGCAATATACTGCGCCTCAGTGCTAGATAGAGCCACACGGTCCTGCTTCAAGCTTGCCCAAGACACCGCTGCACCACCAAGCACAAAAACATAGCCTGATGTTGACTTGCGGTCATCAACGTCACTTGCCCAGTCAGTATCATAGTAGCCAACCAACTCGAGGAAGTCAGTCCGCGCTCCCCCTCCAAACACAAGTCGCGAATGTGTCGTTGCCTTCAAGTAGCGGAGGATTCTCTTCACCGCTTGCCAATGTAGCGGCCCCGGATCAGCAACATAGCGTCTCACCTGTCCTTCTGCAAAGGCAAGGTGACTGGTATACATCATGCTGCCAACTGCGGACTGGTATGGTACTCCGGCCATCTCCGCCTTCTCGTCCTCCGTGCCTGGGCCCATGCTCAAGCGCAGCTCACATGTCGTTGTCAAAGGTGTGCCGATGGGGTTGCACTCCTCCATGTTGTAGCGGCGGAGCACCTCCTGCACATGTTTTTCTTGGTCCATCTCCAGCGTGCGTGCTTTGCGGTCCCTCTTGATGGCGATGCCAAGGTAGTGCTCAAGCTCACCCATGTCTGTCATATTGAACCAGCCGCCAAGCTGTTGCTTCACGCTCTTGAGCTCCTCCTCATCCGAAGACACAAGGATGAGGTCATCCGCGTAGAGGACGCCAATTTGGTGGAGTCCTGGCTGATTAAGCACGTACACGCTGTGATCGGCGTCGTAGCGCTTGAACCCAAGCTCACACATGAAACTATCCATCTTGAACACACTGGTCAGAAATACACTGGTCAGAAACACAGTGGTCAGAAACACAGTGGTCAGAAACAGTGGTCAGAAACACACTGGTCAGAAATACAGAGGTCAGAAACACACTGGTCAGAAACACACTGGTCAGAAACACAGTGGTCAGAAACACAGTGGTTAGAAACACAGCGGTCAAAAACACAGAGGTCAGAAACACAGTGGTGAGCAACGTAGTGGTCAGAAAATACAGGTTAGAAACACAGTGGTCAGAAAAACAGTGGTAAGAAACATAGTGGTCAGAAACACACTGGTCAGAAAGACACTGGTCAGAAATACAGTGGTCAGAAACACAGCTGTCAGAAACACACTGGTCAGAAACGCAATAATCAGGAACACAGGGGTCAGAAACACAGTGGTCAGAAACACAGTGGTCAGAAACACAGTGGTCAGAAACACAGTGCTCAGAAACACAGTTGTCAGAAACACAGTGGTGAGAAACACACTGGTCAGAAACAAAGTGGTGAAAACACACTGGTCAGAAACACACTGGTCAGGAACACATTGGTCAGAAACACGGTGGTCAGAAACACATGGGTCAGAATCACATTTGTCAGAAACACAGTGGACAGAAACACCCTGGTCAGAAAGACACTGGTCAGAAACACGCTGTTCATAAACATTATGGTCAGAAACATAGTGGTCAGAAACACAGGTGTCAGAAACATAGTGGTCAGAAACAAAGGGGTCAGAAACACAGTAGTCAGAAACACACTGGTTAGAAACACCCTGATCAGAAACACACTGGTCAGAAACACACTGGTCAGAAACATAGTGGTCACAAACACAGTGGTCGGAAACACAGTGGTCAGAAACACGGTGGTCATAAACACACTGGTCAGAAACACAGTGGTAAGAAACACACTGGTCAGAGACACACTGGTCAGAAACACAGTGGTCAAGACACACCGGTCAGAAACACAGTGGTCAGAAACACGGTGGTCAGAAACACACTGGTCAGAAACACAGTGGTCAGAAACACACTGGTCAGAAACACACTGGTCAGAAACACACTGGTCAGAAACACACTGGTCAGAAACACACTGGTCAGAAACACACTGGTCAGAAACACACTGGTCAGAAACACACTGGTCAGAAACACACTGGTCAGAAACACACTGGTCAGAAACACACTGGTCAGAAACACACTGGTCAGAAACACACTGGTCAGAAACACACTGGTCAGAAACACACTGGTCAGAAACACACTGGTCAGAAACACACTGGTCAGAAACACACTGGTCAGAAACACACTGGTCAGAAACACACTGGTCAGAAACACACTGGTCAGAAACACACTGGTCAGAAACACACTGGTCAGAAACACACTGGTCAGAAACACACTGGTCAGAAACACACTGGTCAGAAACACACTGGTCAGAAACACAGTGGTAAGAAACACACTGGTCAGAGACACACTGGTCAGAAACACAGTGGTCAGAAACACACTGGTCTGAAACACACTGGTCAGAAACACACTGGTCAGAAACACAGTGGTGCGAAACACAGTGGTCAGAAACACAGTGGTCAGATACACAGTGGTAAGAAACACAGTGGTCAGAAACACAATGGACAGAAACACAGTGGTCAAAAACACAGTGGTCAGAAGCACAGTGGTCAGAGACACACTGGTCAGAAACACAGTGGTCAGAAACACAGTGGTCAGAGACACAGTGGTCAGAAACACACTGGTCAGAAACACAGTGGTCAGAAACACAGTGGTCAGAAACACAAGAGTCAGAAACACAGTGGTCAGATACAGAGTGGTCAGAAACACAGTGGTCAGAAACACAGTGGTCAGAAACTCAGTGGTCAGAAACGCAGTGGTCAGAAAATCAGTGGTCAGAAACACAGTGGTCAGAAACACACTGGTGAGAAACACAGTGATCAGAAACACAAAGGACAGAAACACAATGGTCAGAAACACACTGGTTAGAAACACACTGGTCAGAAACACACTGGTCAGAAACACATTGGTCGGAAACACACTGGTCAGAAACACAGTGGTCAGAAACACACTGGTCAGAAACTCAATTATCAGAAACAGAGGGGTCAGAAACACAGTGGTCAGCAACACAGTGGTCAGAAACAACGTGGTCAGAAACACAGTGGCCAGAAACACAGTGGTCAGAAGCACAGCGGTCAAAAACACAGTGGTCAGAGACACGCTAGTCTGAAACACTGTGGTCGGAAACACAGTGGTCAGAAACACAGTGGTCAGAAACACACTGGTCAGAAACACAGTGGTCAGAAACACAGTGGACAGAAACACAGTGGTGTGAAACACAGTGGTCAGAAACACAGTGGTCATACACACACTGGTCAGAAACACAGTGGTCAGACACACAGTGGTCAGAAACACAGTGGTCAGAAACACACTGGTCAGAAACACAGTAGTCAGAAGCACAGTGGTCAGAAACACAAGGGTCAGAAACACAGTGGTCAGATACACAGTGGTCAGAAACACAATGGTAAGAAACACAGTGGTCAGAAACACAGTGGTCAGAAATACAGTGGTCAGAAACACAGTGGTCAAGAACACACTGGTCAGAAACACAGCGGTCAGAAACACAGTGGTCAGAAACCCAGTGGTCAGAAACACAGTGGTCAAGAACACACTGGTCAGAAACACAGCGGTCAGAAACACAGTGGTCAGAAACCCAGTGGTCAGAAACACAGTGGTCAAGAACACACTGGTCAGAAACACAGCGGTCAGAAACACAGTGGTCAGAAACCCAGTGGTCAGAAACACAGTGGTCAAGAACACACTGGTCAGAAACACAGCGGTCAGAAACACAGTGGTCAGAAACCCAGTGGTCAGAAACACAGTGGTCAAGAACACACTGGTCAGAAACACAGCGGTCAGAAACACAGTGGTCAGAAACTCAGTGGTCAGAAACGCAGTGGTCAGAAACACACTGGTCAGAGACACAGTGGTCAGAAACACACTGGTGAGAAACACACTGGTCAGAAACACAGTGGACAGAAACACAGTGGTCAAAAACACAGTGGTCAGAAACACAGTGGTCAGAGACACACTGGTCAGAAACACAGTGGTCAGAAACACAGTGGTCAGAAACACAGTGGTCAGAAACACACTGGTCAAAAACACAGTGGTCAGAAACACTGTGGTCAGAAACACAAGAGTCAGAAACACAGTGGTCAGATACAGAGTGGTCAGAAACACAGTGGTCAGAAAAACAGTGGTCAGAAACACAGTGGTCAGAAACTCAGTGGTCAGAAAATCAGTGGTCAGAAACACAGTGGTCAGAAACACACTGGTCAGAAACACAGTGATCAGAAACACAAAGGACAGAAACACAGTGGTCAGAAACACACCGGTTAGAAACACACTGGTCAGAAACACACTGGTCAGAAACACATTGGTTGGAAACACACTGGTCAGAAACACAGTGGTCAGAAACACACTGGTCAGAAACTCAATGATCAGAAACACAGGGGTCAGAAACACAGTAGTCAGCAACACAGTGGTCAGAAACACTGTGGTCAGAAACACAGTGGCCAGAAACACAGTGGTCAAAAACACAGTGGTCAGAGACACGCTAGTCTGAAACACTGTGGTCGGAAACACAGTGGTCAGAAACACAGTGGTGTGAAACACATTGGTCAGAAACACAGTGGTCATACACACACTGGTCAGAAACACAGTGGTCAGACACACAGTGGTCAGAAACACAGTGGTCAGAAACACACTGGTCAGAAACACAGTGGTCAGAAGAACAATGGTCAGAAACACAAGGGTCAGAAACACAGTGGTCAGATACACAGTGGTCAGAAAGACAATGGTAAGAAACACAGTGGTCAGAAACACAGTGGTCAGAAATACAGTGGTGAGAAACACAGTTGTCAGAAAAACAGTGGTCAGAAACACAGTGGTCAGAAACACAGTGGTCAGAAACACAGTGGTCAGAAACACAGTGGTCAGAAACACCCTGGTTAGAAACATAGTGGTCACAAACACAGTGTTCATAAACACAAGGGTCAGAAACACAGTGGTCAGATACATAGTGGCCAGAAACACGGTGGTCAGAAACACAGTGGTCAGAAACACAGTGGTCAGGAACACGGTCAGAAACACAGTGGTCAGTAAACACAATTGTCAGAAACACAATAGACAAAAACACACTGGTCAAAAACACCCGTTATCAGAAACACAGTGGTCAGAAACACAGTGGTCAGAAACACGCTGGTCAGGAACACATTGGTCAGAAACACACCGGTCAGAAACACACTGGTCAGAAACACGGTGGTCAGAAACACACTGGTCAGAAACACAAAGGTCAGAAACACACTGGTCACAAACACACTAGTCAGAAACACAGTGGTCAGAAACACACTGGTCAGAAACACAGGGGTCAGAAACACGGTGGTCAGAAACACAGTGGTCAGAAACGCAGTGGTCAGAAACACACAGGTCAGAAACATAGTAGTCAGAAACACGGTGGTCATAAACACACTGGTCAGAAACACACTGGTCAGAAACACACTGGTCAGAATGACACTGGTCAGAAATACACTGGTCAGATACACAGTGGTCAGAAACACAGTTGTCAGAAACACAGTGGTCATAAACACACTGGTCAGAAACACAATGGTCAGAAACACAGGGGTCAGAAATACAGTGGTCAGAAACACAGTGGTCAGAAACACAGTGGTCAGAAACACAGTGCGCATAAACACAGTGGTGAGAAACACACTGGTCAGAAACACAGTGGTGAGAAACACACTGGTCAGAAACACACTGGTCAGAAACACAGTGGTGAGAAACACACTGGTCAGAAACACACTGGTTAGGAACACAGTGGTCAGAAACACAGTGGTCAGAAACACATGGGTCAGAAACACATTGGTCAGAAACACAGTGGACAGAAGCACCCTAGTCAGAAAGACACTGGTCAGAAACACACTGGTCAGAATCATAGTGGTCAGAAACACAGGGGTCAAAAACATAGTGGTCGGAAACAAAGGGGTCAGAAACACAGTAGTCAGGAACACACTGGTCAGAAACACTCTGGTCAGAAACACACTCGTCAGAAACACACTGGTCATGAACATAGTGGTCAGAAACACACTGGTCAGAAACACTCTGGTCAGAAACACACTCGTCAGAAACACACTGGTCATGAACATAGTGGTCAGAAACACAGTGGTCGGAAACACAGTGGTCAGAAACACGGTGGTCGTAAACACACTGGTCAGAAACACAGCGGTAAAAAACACACTGGTAAGAGACACACTGGTCATAAATATAGCGGTCAGAAACACATTGGTCAGAAACACAGTGGTCAGAAACACAGTGGTCAGAAACACACTGGTCAGAAACACAGTGGTCAGAAACACGGTGATCAGAAACGCAGGGGTCAGAAACACACTGATCAGAAGCACAGTGGTCAGAGAACCAGTAGTCAGAAACACGGTGGTCAGACACACACTGGTCAAAATCACACTAGGCAGAAACACATTGGTTACACAGTAGTCAGAAACACAGTGGTCAGAAACACAGTGGTCAAAAACACAGAGGTCAGAAACACAGTGGTCAGAAACACAGAAGTCAGACACACATTAACCAGAAACAGAGTGGTCATAAACACACTGGCCAGAAATACATTGGTCAGAAACACAGTGGTCAGAAACACAGTGGTCAGAAACACAGTGGTCAGAAACACAGTGGTAAGAAACACAGTGATCAGAAGCACAGTGGTCAGAAACACAATGGTCAGAAACAAAGTTGTCAGAAACACAGGGGTCAGAAACACAATGGTCAGATACAGAGTGGTCAGAAACACAGTGGTCAGAAACACAGTGATCAGAAACACAGTGGTCGGAAACACACTGTTCAGAAGCACACTGGTTAGAAACACAGTGGTCAAAAACACAGTGGTCAGAAACACACTGGTCAGAAACACACAGGTCAGGAGCACACTGGTCAGAAACACACTGGTCATAAACACAGTGGTCAGAAACACAATGGGCAGAAACACAGTGGCCAGAAACACAGTGGTCAGAAAAGCACTGGTCAAAAACACATTGGTCAGAAACACACTGGTCAGAAACACAGTGGTCAGAAACACACTGGTCATAAACACAGTGGTCAGAAACACAATGGGCAGAAACACAGTGGCCAGAAACACAGTGGTCAGAAAAGCACTGGTCAAAAACACATTGGTCAGAAACACACTGGTCAGAAACACAGTGGTCAGAAACACAGTGGTCAGAAGCATGGTTATCAGGAAGACAGTGGTCAGAAACACAGTGGTCTGAAACACAGTGGTCAGAAACACAGTGGTCAGAAACTCGGTGGTCAGAAACACAGTGGACAGAAACACAGTGGTGAGAAACACAGTGGTCAGAAACACAGGGTCAGAGACACACTGGTCAGAAACACAGTGGTCAGGAACACAGTGGTCAAAAACACAGTGGTCAGAAACACACTGGTCATAAACACTGTGGTCAGAAACACAGTGGTCAGAAACACAATGGTCAGAAACACAGTGGTCTGATACAGAGTGGTCAGAAATACAGCGGTCAAAAACACTGTGGTCAGAAAATCAGTTGTCAGAAACATAGTGGTCAGAAACAAAATGGTCAGAAACACAGTGGTCAGAAACACAGTGGTCACGAACACAGTGGTCAGAAACACACTGACTGGGGAGGAAATCTTGACGACAGGAAATCCACCTCTGGATACTTGTGCATCTTGAATGGCGCTGCCATCTCATGGGCCAGCAGGAAGCAGGATTGTGTTTCCGTGTCCACGGTTGAGGCAGAGTACGCTGCTTTGTCTGTGCTGTGCAAGTAGACTCAATGGCTCCGCGGCGTGCTTGGCAAAATGACAGTGCCAGAGAAGGACGCCACAATCGTACACGTGGACAACATCAGCGCCATCTCGATGGCTGAAGACGAGATCATCTCCCGGCAAAAGAAGCACATCGACATGCGTTACCACTACTCACGTGACCTGGTCATGAAGAACGTGGTGGGTCTGCAGCAATGCAGAACAAAGAGCATGCTTGCTGACCGCATGACCAAGCCGCTGGAGAGCGACTTGCATTATGCAGGCATTCGTGGATTCGGCATGAGGAGTGCGGCAGAAGAAGGGTGAGCACCAAGGCCTTGATGGAGCCAAGCAAGGGTCAAATGGACATAGGTGCAAGGGAGAGATTTGTTGAAATAGTATGCACCTTGTCCACTGCCTAG
This sequence comes from Penium margaritaceum, assembly GCA_023375785.1. NCBI lineage: Eukaryota > Viridiplantae > Streptophyta > Zygnematophyceae > Desmidiales > Peniaceae > Penium > Penium margaritaceum. Next base: position 61,399 of record SZWC01004754.1, on the reverse strand, counting down.
CTGGCTAGCTACACATACGGACAAGGCATGCATTGCTCTGTGCAGTATGTCCACTTTGTCTGTTCTCAGATGGGCCAGGAATGCACTGCCCATAATGGGTATGTCCCCTGTGGCTCATCATAGGAACCATACCTTTTTGGCTTGGTTGATTAGGCACCGGATTCTTAAACCAGAGGTCGCAGGTTCAAACCCCGCGATGGCCGCAGTTTTACTTATGGCCAAACCTGGGACAGGAAGCTTCTAGGAAGCTTACTAGAGCCTGCCCTGAGGATGATACTTGGCGGTCTAAGGACGCGCCAAGTAGGAATGTAGGTTGAGCTTGGCTCCAGTGGAGCCACTGCAAGCAGAAGCTTTAGCAAAGCTCTGCAAGTATAAAAGCCTGTACCTTGCATGCATCCATTTACACTTCTTGCCTTTGAGACTCCTCACAGAGTGTCCAACCAAAGGTAGATACTAAAAACCAACATCCGGACTTCGTGAGGATGCAAACCAAACAAACATAAAGTGTGGATCCCTCGTTTGAGGGTGATATGTTGTCTTGGTTGCAATACCAAGAGCGATTGGCGGCGTCCCATGTCGGGACCCGTTTTCTAGACCGTTTCTATCCCGCGCATTGACAAGAAACACAATTGTCATAAACACAGTGGTCACAAACACAGTGGTCCGAAAACAGTGGTCAGAAAGACACCGATCAGAAACACAGTGGTCAGAAACACAGTGGTCAGGAACACATTGGTCAGAAACACAGACGTCAGAAACACACTGGTCAGAAACACAGTAGTCAGAAACACAATGGTCACAAACACATTGGTCAGAAACAAAGTGGTCAGAAACACAGTGGTCACAAACTCACTGGTCAGAAACACACTGGTCAGAAACACACTTGTCACAAACACACTGGTCAGAAACACAGTGGTCAGAAACACAGTGGTCAGAAACACAGTGGTCAGAAACACAGTGGTCATCAACACAGTAGTCAGAAACACAGTGGTAAGAAATACAGTGGTCAGAAACATAGTGGTTAGAAACACAGAAGTCAGAAACATAGCGGTCATAAACACGGTTGTCATAAACAAAGTGGTCAGAAACACGGTGGTAAGAAACACACTGGTCAGAAACTCAGTGGTCAGAAATACAGTGGTCAGAAACACGGTGGTCAGAAACACACTGGTCATAAACACAATGGTCAGAAACACACTGGTCAGAAACACACTGCTCAGAAACACACTGCTCTGAAACACAGTGGTCAGAAACATAGAGGTCAGAAACACAATGGTTAGAAACGCAGTGGTCAGAAACACAGTGGTCAGAAACACATGGGTCACAAATACACTTGTCAGAAACAGAGTGGTCAGAAACACAGTGGTCAGAAACACAGTGGTCAGAAACACACTGCTCTGAAACACAGTGGTCAGAAACATAGAGGTCAGAAACACACTGGTTAGAAACGCAGTGGTCAGAAACACAGTGGTCAGAAACACATGGGTCACAAATACACTTGTCAGAAACAGAGTGGTCAGAAACACAGTGGTCAGCAACACAGTGGTCAGAAACACAGTGGTCAGAAGCACAGTGGTCAGAAACAGAGTGGTCAGAAACACACTGGTCAGAAACACACTGGTCAGAAACACAGTGGTGAGAAACACACTGGTCATAAACACACTGGTCAGAACATCAGCGGTCAGAAACTCAGTGGTCAGAAACACAGGGGTCAGAAACACAGGGGTCAGAAAGACACTGGTCAGAAACACGGTGGTCACAGACACACTGGTCAGAAACACACTGGTCAGGAGCACAGTGGTCAGAAACATAGTGGTCAAAAACACAGTGGTCGGAAACACAGTGGTGAGAAACACAGTGTTCGGAAACACACTGGTTCATAATACAGTGGTCAGAAACACAGTGGTCAGAAACACACAGTTCAGAAACACAGTGGTCATAGACACAGTGGTCAGAAACATAGTGGTCAGAAACACAGTGGTCACAATCAAACTGGTCAGAAACACAGTGGTCAAAAACACATTGGTCAGAAACACAGTGGTCAGAAAGACACTAGACAGAAAATCGTTGGTTAGAAACACAGTGGTCAGAAATACAGTGGTCAGAAACACAGTGGTCAGACTCACACTGGTCAGAAACACACTGGTCAGAAACACACTAGTCAGAAACACAGTGGTCAGAAACACAGTGGTCAGAAACACAGTGGTCAGAAACACACTGGTCAGAAACACACTGGTCAGAAACACACTGGTCAGAAACACACTAGTCAGAAACACAGTGGTCAGAAACACAGTGGTCAGAAACACAGTGGTCAGAAACACACTGGTCAGAAACACACTGGTCATAAAAACAGCGTTCAGAAACATACTGGTCAGAAACACACTGGTCGGAAATACCCTGGTCACAAATACAGTGGACAGAAACACAGTGGTCAGAAACACAGTGGTCAGAAACACGATGGTAATAAACACAGTTTTAAGAAACACAGTGGTCAGAAATTCACGTGTCACAAGCGCAGTGGTCAGAAACACAGTGGTCAGAAACACACTGTTCAGAAACACAATGGATAGAAACACAGTGGTTAGAGACACAGTGGTCTCAAACACACTGGTCAGAAAAACACAGTGGTCAGGAGCACAGTGGTCAGAAACACACCGGTCACAAACACACTGGTCAGAGACACAGTGGTCAGAAACACAGTGGTCAGAAACACAGTGGTCATAAACACATTTGTCAGAAACACAGTGGTAAAAAACACACTGGTCAGAAACACAGCGGTCAGAAACACACTTGTCAGAAACAGGATGGTCAGAAGCACAGTGGTCAGAAACACACTGGTCAGAAACACAGTGGTCAGAAACACACTGGTCAAAAACACAGTGGTCAGAAACACTGTGGTCAAAAACACACTGGTCAGAAAGACAGTGGTCAGAAACACACTGGTCAGAAACAGACTGGTCAGAAACACAGTGGTCAGAAACACAGTGGTCAGAAACACGGTGATCAGAAAGACACTGGTCAGAAACACTGTGGTCAGAAACACAGTTGTCGAAAACACACTGGCCGGAAACACACTGGCCAGAAACAGACTGGTCAGAAACACAGTGGTCAGAAACACAGTGGTCAGAAACACACTGGTCAGAAACACAGTGGTCATAAACACGGTGGTGAGAAACACACTGGTCAGGAACACAATGGTCAAAAACACAGTTGTCAGAAACACACTGGTCAGAAACACAGTGGTCGTAACACACTGGTCAGAAACACAGTGGTCAGAAACACATTGGTCACAGACACACTGGTCCTAAACACACTGGTCAGAAACACAGTGGTCCGAAACACACTGATCAGAAACACATTTGTCATAAACAAAGTGGTCGGAAACACAGTTGTCAGAAAAACAGTGGTTAGAAACACGGTGGTCAGAAATACATTGGTCAGAAACACACGTGTCAGAAACACAGTGGTCGGAAACACACTGGTCAGAATCACAGTGGTCAGAAACACGGTGGTCAGAAACACACTGGTTAGAAGTACTGTGGATAGAAACACAGTGCTTGGAAACACAGTGGTCTGAAACACATTGGTCAGAAACACAGTGGTCAGAAACAGTGGTCAGAAACACGCTAGTCAGAAACACACTGGTCAGAAACACAGTGGTCAGAAACATTGTGGTCAGAAACACAGTTGTCAGATACACAGTGGTCAGAAACACAGTGGTCAGAAACACATTGGTCAGAAACACAGTGGTCAGAAACAGTGGTCAGAAACACGCTAGTCAGAAACACACTGGTCAGAAACACAGTGGTCAGAAACATTGTGGTCAGAAACACAGTTGTCGAAAACAGAGTGGTCAGAAACACAGTTTTCACAAACACAGTGGTCACAAACACACTAGTCAGAAACACGGTGGTCAGAATCACACTGGTCAGAAACACACTGGTCAGAAACACAGTGGTCAGAAACACAGTGGTCAGAAACACAGTGGTCAGAAACACAGTGGTCAGAAGCACAGTGGTCAGAAACAGAGTGGTCAGAAACACACTAGTCAGAAACACACTGGTCAGAGACACACTGGTCATAAACACAGTGGTCAGAAACATACTGGTCAGAAACACACTGGTCGGAAATACACTGGTCAGAAACACAGTGGACAGAAACACAGTGGTCAGAAGCACAGTGGTCAGAAACACAGTGGTCAGAAACACACTGGTCAGAAACACAGTGGTCAGAAACACAGTGGTCAGAAACACA
>SZWC01004754.1:36549-48061 GCA_023375785.1 Penium margaritaceum | reverse complement strand
AGCACAGTGGTCAGAAACACAGTGGTCAGAAACACAGTGGTCAGAAACACAGTGGTCAGAAACACAGTGCTCAGAAACACAGTTGTCAGAAACACAGTGGTGAGAAACACACTGGTCAGAAACACAGTGGTGAAGACACACTGGTCAGAAACACACTGGTCAGGAACACAGTGGTCAGAAACACGGTGGTCAGAAACACATGGGTCAGAATCACATTGGTCAGAAACACAATGGACCGAAACACCCTGGTCAGAAAGACACTGGTCAGAAACACGCTGGTCAGAAACATTTTGGTCAGAAACATAGTGGTCAGAAACACGGGGCAGAAACATAGTGGTCAGAGACAAAGGGGTCAGAAACACAGTAGTCAGAAACACATTGGTTAGAAACACCCTGATCAGAAACACACTGGTCGAAACACACTGGTCAGAAACATAGTGGTCAGAAACACAGTGGTCGGAAACACAGTGGTCAGAAACACGGTGGTCATAAACAAACAGGTCAGAAACACAGTGGTAAGAAACACACTGGTCAGAGACACACTGGTCAGAAACACAGTGGTCAAGACACACTGGTCAGAAACACAGTGGTCAGAAACACGGTGGTCACAAACACACTGGTCAGAAACACAGTGGTCAAGACACACTGGTCAGAAACACAGTGGTCAGAAACACGGTGGTCACAAACACACTGGTCAGAAACACAGTGGACATAAACACAGTGATCAGAAACGCAGGGGTCAGAAACACACTGGTCAGAAACATAGTGGTCAGAAACACAGTGGACAGAAACACAGTGGTGTGAAACACAGTGGTCAGAAGCACAGTGGTCAGAAACACAAGGGTCAGAAACACAGTGGTCAGATACACAGTGGTCAGAAACACAATGGTAAGAAACACAGTGGTCAGAAACACAGTGGTCAGATATACAGTGGTGAGAAACACAGTTGTCAGAAAAACAGTGGTCAGAAACACAGTGGTCAGAAACACAGTGGTCAGAAACACAGTGGTCAGAAACACAGTGGTCAGAAACACCCTGGTCAGAAACACAGTGGTCAGAAACACCGTGGTCATAAACACAAGGTTCAGAAACACAGTGGTCAGATACACAGTGGTCAGAAACACGGTGGTCAGAAACACAGTGGTCAGAAACATAGTGGTCAGGAACACAGTTGTCAGAAACACAGTGGTCAGTAAACACAGTTGTCAGAAACACAGTAGACATAAACACACCGGTCAGAAACACCGTTATCAGAAACATAGTGGTCAGAAACACAGTGGTCAGAAACACGCTGGTCAGGAACACATTGATCAGAAACACACCGGTCAGAAACACACTGGTCAGAAACACGGTGGTCAGAAACACACTGGTCAGAAACACAGTGGTGAGAAACACACTGGTCAGAAACACAGTGGTGAGAAACACACTGGTCAGAAACACAGTGGTGAGAAACACACTGGTCAGAAACACAGTGGTGAGAAACACACTGGTCAGAAACACAGTGGTGAGAAACACACTGGTCAGAAACACAGTGGTGAGAAACACACTGGTCAGAAACACAGTGGTGAGAAACACACTGGTCAGAAACACAGTGGTGAGAAACACACTGGTCAGAAACACAGTGGTGAGAAACACACTGGTCAGAAACACAGTGGTGAGAAACACACTGGTCAGAAACACAGTGGTGAGAAACACACTGGTCAGAAACACAGTGGTGAGAAACACACTGGTCAGAAACACAGTGGTGAGAAACACACTGGTCAGAAACACAGTGGTGAGAAACACACTGGTCAGAAACACAGTGGTGAGAAACACACTGGTCAGAAACACAGTGGTGAGAAACACACTGGTCAGAAACACAGTGGTGAGAAACACACTGGTCAGAAACACAGTGGTGAGAAACACACTGGTCAGAAACACAGTGGTGAGAAACACACTGGTCAGAAACACAGTGGTGAGAAACACACTGGTCAGAAACACAGTGGTGAGAAACACACTGGTCAGAAACACAGTGGTGAGAAACACACTGGTCAGAAACACAGTGGTGAGAAACACACTGGTCAGAAACACAGTGGTGAGAAACACACTGGTCAGAAACACAGTGGTGAGAAACACACTGGTCAGAAACACAGTGGTGAGAAACACACTGGTCAGAAACACAGTGGTGAGAAACACACCGGTCAGAAACACACTGGTTAGAAACACAGTGGTCAGAAACACAGTGGTCAGAAACACATGGGTCAGAAACACATTCGTCAGAAACACAGTGGACACCCCGGTCAGAAAGACACTGATCAGAAACACACTGGTCAGAAACGTAATGGTCAGAAAGACAGGGGTCAAAAACATAGTGGTCAGAAACAAAGGGGTCAGAAACACAGTAGTCAGGAACACACTGGTCATGAACATAGTGGTCAGAAACACAGTGGTCGGAAACACAGTCGTCATAAACACGGTGGTCATAAACACACTGGTCAGAAACACAGCGGTAAGAAACACACTGGTAAGAGACATACTGGTCATAAATATAGTGGTCAGAAACACATTGGTCAGAAACACAGTGGTCAGAGACACAGTGGTCAGAAACACACTGGTCAGAAACACAGTGGTCAGAAACACGGTACTCAGAAACGCAGGGGTCAGAAACACACTGATCAGAAGAACAGTGGTCGGAGAACCAAGTCAGAAACACAGTGGTCAGAAACACAGTGGTCAGAAACACAGTGGTCAGAAACACAGTGGTCAGAAACACAGAAGTCAGAAACACAGTAGTCAGAAACACAGTGGTCAGAAACACACTGGTCAGAAACACATTGGTCAGAAACACAGTGGTCAGAGACACAGTGGTCAGAAACACACTGGTCAGAAACACATTGGTCAGAAACACAGTGGTCAGAGACACAGTGGTCAGAAACACACTGGTCAGAAACACATTGGTCAGAAACACAGTGGTCAGAGACACAGTGGTCAGAAACACACTGGTCAGAAACACATTGGTCAGAAACACAGTGGTCAGAGACACAGTGGTCAGAAACACACTGGTCAGAAACACATTGGTCAGAAACACAGTGGTCAGAGACACAGTGGTCAGAAACACACTGGTCAGAAACACATTGGTCAGAAACACAGTGGTCAGAGACACAGTGGTCAGAAACACACTGGTCAGAAACACATTGGTCAGAAACACAGTGGTCAGAGACACAGTGGTCAGAAACACACTGGTCAGAAACACACGGGTCAGAAACACAGTGGTCAGAAACACAGTGCGCATAAACACAGTGGTGAGAAACACACTGGTCAGAAACACAGTGGTGAGAAACACACCGGTCAGAAACACACTGGTTAGAAACACAGTGGTCAGAAACACAGTGGTCAGAAACACATGGGTCAGAAACACATTCGTCAGAAACACAGTGGACACCCTGGTCAGAAAGACACTGGTCAGAAACACACTGGTCAGAAACGTAATGGTCAGAAAGACAGGGGTCAAAAACATAGTGGTCAGAAACAAAGGGGTCAGAAACACAGTAGTCAGGAACACACTGGTCATGAACATAGTGGTCAGAAACACAGTGGTCGGAAACACAGTCCTCATAAACACGGTGGTCATAAACACACTGGTCAGAAACACAGCGGTAAGAAACACACTGGTAAGAGACATACTGGTCATAAATATAGTGGTCAGAAACACATTGGTCAGAAACACAGTGGTCAGAAACACAGTGGTCAGAAACACACTGGTCAGAAACACAGTGGTCAGAAACACGGTACTCAGAAACGCAGGGGTCAGAAACACACTGATCAGAAGCACAATGGTCAGAGAACCAAGTCAGAAACACAGTGGTCAGAAACACAGTGGTCAGAAACACAGTGGTCAGAAACACAGTGGTCAGAAACACAGAAGTCAGAAACACGGTAGTCAGAAACAGAGTGGTCAGAAACACACTGGCCAGAAATACATTGGTCAGAAACACAGTGGTCAGAAACACAGTGGTCAGAAACACAGTGGTCAGAAACACAGCGGTCAGAAACACGGTGATCAGGAGCAAAGTGGTCAGAAACACAGTGGTCAGAAACAAAGTTGTCAGAAACACAGGGGTCAGAAACACAATGGTCAGATACTGAGTGGTCCGAAACACAGTGGTCAGAAACACAGTGATCAGAAACACAGTGGTCAGAAACACACTGTTCAGAAGCAAACTGGTTAGAAACACAGTGGTCAAAAACACAGTGGTCAGAAACACACTGGTCAGAAACACACTGGTCAGGAGCACAGCGGTCAGAAACACACTGGTCAGAAACACATGGGTCAGAAACACATTCGTCAGAAACACAGTGCACACCCTGGTCAGAAAGACACTGGTCAGAAACACATGGGTCAGAAACACATTCGTCAGAAACACAGTGCACACCCTGGTCAGAAAGACACTGGTCAGAAACACATGGGTCAGAAACACATTCGTCAGAAACACAGTGCACACCCTGGTCAGAAAGACACTGGTCAGAAACACATGGGTCAGAAACACATTCGTCAGAAACACAGTGCACACCCTGGTCAGAAAGACACTGGTCAGAAACACATGGGTCAGAAACACATTCGTCAGAAACACAGTGCACACCCTGGTCAGAAAGACACTGGTCAGAAACACATGGGTCAGAAACACATTCGTCAGAAACACAGTGCACACCCTGGTCAGAAAGACACTGGTCAGAAACACATGGGTCAGAAACACATTCGTCAGAAACACAGTGCACACCCTGGTCAGAAAGACACTGGTCAGAAACACATGGGTCAGAAACACATTCGTCAGAAACACAGTGCACACCCTGGTCAGAAAGACACTGGTCAGAAACACATGGGTCAGAAACACATTCGTCAGAAACACAGTGCACACCCTGGTCAGAAAGACACTGGTCAGAAACACATGGGTCAGAAACACATTCGTCAGAAACACAGTGCACACCCTGGTCAGAAAGACACTGGTCAGAAACACATGGGTCAGAAACACATTCGTCAGAAACACAGTGCACACCCTGGTCAGAAAGACACTGGTCAGAAACACATGGGTCAGAAACACATTCGTCAGAAACACAGTGCACACCCTGGTCAGAAAGACACTGGTCAGAAACACAGGATCAGAGACACACTGGTCATAATCACAGTGATCAGAAACACACTGGACAGAAACACAATGGTCAGATACAGAGTGGTCAGAAACACCGTGGTCAGAAACACAGTGGTCAGAAACACAAGGGTCAGAAACACAGTGGTCAGATACAGAGTAGTCAGAAACACAGTGGTCAGAAACACTGTGGTCAGAAACAAAATGGTCAGAAACAAAATGGTCAGAAACAAAATGGTCAGAAACACGGTGGTCAGAAACACACTGGTCATAATCACAGTGATCAGAAACACAGTGGTCAGAAACACAGTGGTAAGAAACACAGTGGTCAGAAACACACTGGTCGGAAATACACTGGTCATAAACACAGTGGTCAGAAACACACAAGTCAGAAACACACTGGTCAGAAACACACTAGTCAGAAACACAGTGGTCAGAAACAAAGTGGTCAGAAACACACTAGTCATAAACTCAATGGTCAGAAACACAGGGGTCAGAAACACAGTGGTCAGCAACACAGTGGTCAGAAACACAATGGACAGAAACACAGTGGTCATAAACACAGTGGTCAGAAACACAGTGGTCAGAAACACAGTGGTCGGAGACACACTAGTCAGAAACACCGTGGTCTGAAACACAGTTGTCAGAAACACAGTGGTCAGAAACACACCGGTCAGAAACACAGTGGTGATAAACACAGTGGACAGAAACACAGTGGAGTCAAACTCAGTGGTCAGAAACACGGTGGTCAGAAACACACTGGTCAGAAACACACTGGTCAGAAACACAGTGGTGAGAAACACACTGGTCAGAAACACAGTGGTGAGAAACACACTGGTCAGAAACACAGTGGTGAGAAACACACTGGTCAGAAACACAGTGGTGAGAAACACACTGGTCAGAAACACAGTGGTGAGAAACACACTGGTCAGAAACACAGTGGTGAGAAACACACTGGTCAGAAACACAGTGGTGAGAAACACACTGGTCAGAAACACAGTGGTGAGAAACACAGTGGTCAGAAACACAGTGGTCAGAAACACCCTGGTCAGAAACACAGTGGTCAGAAACACAGTGGTCATAAACACAAGGGTCAGAAACACAGTGGTCAGATACACAGTGGTCAGAAACACAGTGGTCGGAAACACTGTGGTCAGAAACACAGTGGTCAGAATTACAGTGGTCGGAAACACAGTGGTCAGAAACACAGTTGTCAGAAACACAATGGTCAGCAAATATAGTTGTCAGAAACACAGAAGTCAGAAACACACTGGTCAGAAACACAGTGGTCAGAAACACAGTGGTCAGAATTACAGTGGTCGGAAACACAGTGGTCAGAAACACAGTTGTCAGAAACACAATGGTCAGCAAATATAGTTGTCAGAAACACAGAAGTCAGAAACACACTGGTCAGAGACACCGTGATCAGAAACACAGTGGTCAGAAACAGTCGTCAGAAACACAGTGGTCAGAAACACGCTGGTCGGAAACACAGTGGTCAGAAACACACTGGTCAGAAACACGGTCGTCAGAAACACACTGGTTATAAACAAACCAGTCTGAAACACACTGGTTAGAAAGACACTGGTCAGAAATACACTGGTCAGAAACAAAGTGGTCAGAAACACAGTTGTCAGAAACACTGTGGTCAGAAACACACTGGTCAGAACTACAATGGTCAGAAACACTGTGGTCAGAAACACAGTGGTCAGAAACACAGTAGTCAGAAACACAGTGCTCAGAAACACAGTGGTGAGAAACACACTGGTCAGAAACAAAGTGGTGAGAAACACACTGGTCAGAAACACACTGGTTAGGAACACAGTGGTCAGAAACACAGTGGTCAGAAACACATGGGTCAGAAACACATTGGTCAGAAAAAAAGGGGTAAGAAACACACAGGTCAGAGACACACTGGTCATAAATATAGTGGTCAGAAACACACCGGTCAGAAACACAGTGGTCAGAAACAAAGTGGTCAGAAACACAGTGGTCAGAAACACACTGGTCAGAAACACAGTGGTCATAAACACGGTGATCAGAAACACAGGGGTCAGAAACACACTGATCAGAAGCACAGTGGTCAGAGAACCAGTAGTCAGAAACACGGTGGTTAGACACACACTGGTCAAAATCACACTAGGCAGAAACACATTGGTTACACAGTGGTCAGAAACACAGTGGTCAGAAACACAGTGGTCAAAAACACAGAGGTAAGAAACACAGTGGTCAGAAACACAGAAGTCAGAAACACAGTAGTCTGAAACACAGTGGTCAGAAACACACTGGCCAGAAATACATTGGTCAGAAACACAGTGGTCAGAAACACAGTGGTCAGAAACACAGTGGTCATAAATACAGTGGTAAGAAAACAGTGATGAGAAGCGCAGTGGTCAGAAACACAGTGGTCAGAAACAAAGTTGTCAGAAACACAGGGGTCAAAAACACAATGGTCAGATACAGAGTGGTCAGAAACACAGTGGTCAGAAACACAGTGATCAGAAACACAGTGGTCAGAAACACACTGTTCAGAAGCACACTGGTTAGAAACACAGTGGTCAAAAACACAGTGGTCAGAAACACACTGGTCAGAAACACACTGGTCAGGAGCACACTGGTCAGAAATACACTGGTCATAAACACAGTGGTCAGAAACACAATGGGCAGAAACACAGTGGCCAGAAACACAGTGGTCAGAAAAGCACTGGTCAAAAACACATTGGTCAGAAACACTCTGGTCAGAAACACAGTGGTCAGAAACACAGTGGTCAGAAACATGGTTATCAGAAGGACAGTGGTCTGAAACACAGTGGTCAGAAACACAGTGGTCACAAACACAGTGGTCAGAAACACGGTGGTCAGAAACACAGTGGACAGAAACACAGTGGTCAGAAACACAGTGGTCAGAAACACAGTGGTCAGAGACACATTGCTCAGAAACACAGTGGTCACAAACACAATGGTCAGAAACACAGTGGTCAGAAACACACTGGTCAGAAACACAGTGGTCAAAAATACAGTGGTCAGAGACACAGGGGTCAGAAACACAGTGGTCAGATACAGAGTGGTCAGAAACACAGTGGTCAGAAACAATGTGGTCAGAAAATGAGTTGTCAGAAACATAGTGGTCAGAAACAAAATGGTCAGAAACACAGTGGTCAGAAACACACTGGTCATAATCACAGTGGTCAGAAACACAGTGGTCAGAAACACAGTGGTCAGAAACACACTGGTCAGAAACACACTGGTCAGAAACACAGTGGTCAGAAACACACTGGTTGGAAACACACTGGTCATAAACACAGTGGTCAGAAACACACTAGTCAGAAACACAGTGGTCAGAAACAAAGTGGTCAGAAACACACTAGTCAGAAACTCAATGGTCAGAAACACAGGGGTAAGAAACACAATGGTCAGCAACACAGTGGTACGAAACACAATGGACAGAAACACAGTGGTCATAAACACAGTGGTCAGAAACACAGTGGTCAGAAACACAGTGGTCGGTGACACACTAGTCAGAAACACTGTGGTCTGAAACACAGTTGTCAGAAACACAGTGGTCAGAAACACACCGTTCAGAAACACAATGGTCAGAATCACAGTGGACAGAAACACAGTGGAGTCAAACTCAGTGGTCGGAAACACGGTGGTCAGAGACACACTTGTCAGAAACACATTGGTCAGACACACAGTGGTCAGAAACACAGTGGTCAGAAACACACTGGTAACAAACACAGTGGTCAGAAGCACAGTGGTCAGAAACACAAGGGTCAGAAACACAGTGATCAGATACACAGTGGTCAGAAATACAATGGTCAGAAACACAGTGGTCAGAAACTTAGTGGTCGGAAACACAGTGGTAAGAAACACAGTGGTCAGAAACAAAGTGGTCAGAAACACAGTGGTCAGAAACACAGTGGTCAGAAACACAGTGGTCAGAAACACCCTGGTCAGAAACACAGTGGTCAGAAACATAGTGGTCATAAACACAAGGGTCATAAACACAGTGGTCAGATACACAGTGGTCAGAAACACAGTGGTCATAAACACAAGGGTCAGAAACACAGTGGTCAGAAACACAGTGGTCAGAAATACAGTGGTCACAAACATACTGGTTAGAAACACAGTGGTCAGAAACACAGTGGTCAGAATTACAGTGGTCAGAAACACAGTGGTCAGAAACACAAGGGTCATAAACACAGTGGTCAGATACACAGTGGTCAGAAACACAGTGCTCAGAAACACAGTGGTCGGAAACACAGTGGTCAGAAACACAGTGGTCAGAATTACAGTGGTCAGAAACACAGTGGTCAGAAACACAGTTGTCAGAAACACAGTGGTGAGCAAACACAGTTGTCAGAAACACAGAAGTCGGAAACACACTGGTCAGGGACACCGTGATCAGAAACACAGTGGTCAGAAACAGTCGTCAGAAACACAGTGGTCAGAAATACGCTGGTCGGAAACACAGTGGTCAGAAACACAGTGTTCAGAAACACACTGATCAGAAACACGGTGGTCAGAAACACACTGGTTAGAAACACACAAGTCAGAAACACACTGGTCAGAAAGACACTGGTCAGAAATACACTGGTCAGAAACACAGTGGTCAGAAACACAGTTGTCAGAAACAAAGTGGTCAGAAACACACTGGTCAGAACTACAATGGTCAGAAACACAGGGGTCAGAAACACAGTGGTCAGAAACACAGTGGTCAGAAACACAGTTGTCAGAAACACAGTGCTCAGAAACACAGTGGTGAGAAATACACTGGTCAGAAACACAGTGGTGAGAAACACACTGGTCAGAAACACACTGGTTAGGAACACAGTGGTCAGAAACACAGTGGTCAGAAACACATGGGTCAGAAACACATTGGTCAGAGACACAGTGGACAGAAACACCCTGGTCAGAAAGTCACGGGTCAGAAACACACTGGTCAGAAACATAGTGGTCAGAAACACAGGGGTCAGAAACATAGTGGTCAGAAACAAAGGGGTCAGCAACACAGTAGTCGGGAACACACTGGTCAGAAACACCCTGGTCAGAAACACACTCGTCAGAAACACACTGGTCTTGAACATAGTGGTCAGAAACACAGTGGTCGGAAACACACTGGTCAGAAACACGGTGGTCACAAACACACTGGTCAGAAATACAGCGGTAAGAAACACACAGGTCAGAGACACACTGGTCATAAATATAGTGGTCAGAAACACACCGGTCAGAAACACAGTGGTCAGAAACAAAGCGGTCAAAAACACAGTGGTCAGAAACACACTGGTCAGAAACACAGTGGTCAGAAACACAGTGATCAGAAACGCAGGGGTCAGAAACACACTGATCAAAAGCACAGTGGTTAGAGAACCAGTAGTCAGAAACACGGTGGTCAGACACACACTGGTCAAAATCACACTGGGCAGAAACACATTGGTTACACAGTGGTCAGAAACACAGTGGTCAGAAACACAGTGGTCAGAAACACAGTGGTCAGAAACACGGTTGTCAGAAACACAGGGGTCAGAAACACAGAAGTCAGAAACACAGTAGTCAGAAACACAGTGGTCAGAAACACACTGCCTAGAAATACAGTGGTCAGAAACACAGTGGTCAGAAACACAGTGGTCAGAAACACAGTGGTCAGAAACACAGTGATCAGAAGCACAGTGGTCAGAAACACAGTGGTCAGAAACACGGTTGTCAGAAACACAGGGGTCAGAAACACAATGGTTAGATACAGAGTGGTCAGAAACACAGTGGTCATAAACACATTGATCAGAAACACAGTGGTCAGAAACACACTGTTGAGAAGCACACTGGTCAGAAACACAGTGGTCAAAAACACCGTGGTCAGAAACACACTGGTCAAAAACACACTGGTCAGGAACACACTGGTCAGAAACACACTGGTCATAAACACAGTGGTCAGAAACATAATGGGCAGAAACACAACGGCCAGAAACACAGTGGTCAGAAAAACACTGGTCAAAAACACACTGGTCAGAAACACACTGGTCAGAAACAAAGTGGTCAGAAACACATTGGTCAGAAACATGGTTATCAGAAAGACAGTGGTCAGAAACACAGTGGTCAGAAACACAGTGGTTAGAAACACGGTGGTCAGAAACACGGTGGACAGAAATACAGTGGTCAGAAACACAGTAGTCAGAAACACAGTGGTCAGAGACACACTGGTCAGGAACACAGTGGTCAGAAACACAGTGGTCATAAACACACTGGTCAGAAACACACTGGTCAGAAATACAGTGGTGAGAAACACAGTGGTCAGGTACGCAGTGGTCAGAAACACAGTGGTCAGAAACACAGTGGTCAGAAACACAGTGGTCAGAAACACAGTGGTCAGAAACATAGTGGTCAGAAACACA
>SZWC01004753.1:157292-167537 GCA_023375785.1 Penium margaritaceum | reverse complement strand
GCGTCGGCTCCACCGGACGACACTCCATCAGCGTCGAGTCTCGCCGTCAGTCATCTGCACGCCGATGTACACAAGCCGGGAGGACACAACAGAGCACAATGAGAGATGTGCAAAAACCAACAGCCGTCAGTCATCTGCACGCCGATGTACACAAGCCGGGAGGACACAACAGAGCACAATGAGAGATATGCAAAAACCAACAGTGCCTCCCTTCACGCCAGCCAGGTATCGACCCAGTAACCTTCGGTGACCTCTGGGCTTGACGCCGCTCACCTGCAAGCACTCTACCATAGTGGGCATCTACATTGACAGTTGCAGATTCACCTTCGTGGGTCTCGGATGTGGAGAGAAATTTTCTCAATGGCCCACCCTCATGGCAATTTCTCGGTGGCTTTTCATTTGTTGTGTCTTGGCTTAAATGTGTTGGACTCTTCCTAACCCATCTTGTGCTTCTTTCTGACTGTCGTTTGGACAGCTGAGCAGCTCGAATGGGTTTTGGATGTGTTCTTGTTTCATATTGTAAGCTCCTTGTCTTTGCTATGTTTTAGCCTGACGGATGCAGGTCAGGCCATGTCTCCACATTGTGAAGCACGGAGGTCACGTCGTGATCCGAATCTGCCCTGCCAGACATGTTCTTGCACCTGTCGCATGTGGAAGAATCCCAGCTGGCTAGAGGACAAAGCCATGTCATCAACATCAAAGCTAGGAAGCTCCCATACATGTTATCCTCAGCCATTGACATATCAAGCCGCAATGGTGTAAACAATCGCCAGAAGTTCTTGTCGCAAACAGCCGACCCAGTTCCTGGGAGTGAGACGTCATCAAGCATCACTCGCAAGCATTGTTCGTCTCTACTACATAGATGGAATAGACTGCTTCAACATCCACTCTCTTCGCCTCCCTAAGGAAGAGCTCAGCTGATCAAAAGGGTCCTACCTGTCCACAATGCACCTGTCCACAGTGGTCCTTGTTTGTCCTGGAAAGAGGCCAAGATCTGAAGGACCAGTGGCCACACCTTGGCCATTGGTCCTGGTTGGAGCGCGGAGTTTTGTGTGGGTGAGTATACCAGCTCCATTTAGAGCCTTTCAAGATGTCGTGAAGAGCAACACAAAATAACTTGGCCAACTGCGGCCAAAACAATTCCTTTGGGAAAAAAGACATGATTTGGGCAACTGACGCTAGCCACTCTCGTCACATGCACCTGGCCCGCCATGCCAGCCCTCTAGTGGCCTCCACTTCAAAAGCCCCATCAGCTTCAGCTCAGCTGCTTTGATCTCCTTCGCAGTGGCCCCTGTCACTGCGCCCATCTTCACAGCGCCCGGCACTCTGTCCCCATCCCTCCGCTCCAGCAGCTTCATGGCTGTCCACAGGCAGGCCGCGAGCGTAGCCCTAAGAAAACTGGCTGCAACCATGCCCGGCTGCAGCTTGCTCAGGACAGTCTTAAAGAGGTGGAACGAGAGGTCCAACGTCGGCGGCCTCACACTCTCAGACTTTGTCCCCAGGCGGAGGCTCGACCACCACGAACGCAGCACCCTGTGCAGCCTGTCCGCCGCAGCAGGGCCGAGTGGCGGTCTTCTGTTCATCTGCTCTGCCTGACCAGCCGGACTTTCACTGGCATTGGTGTCTGCTCCTCCTGCTGGTTCCAGGATCATGCCCCTGGTTGCCTCGCGGTTCAGACCACCCAGCCTCGAGCAATGATTCCCACTGCCCCCAAGCCTCAGCTGCAGATCTTCCGCAGAAAAGCTGTTGCTCGCTCTGGTGGGCAGTGCAGGTGCCACAGCAGCAGCAGCAGCAGCAGCAGCAGCAGCAGCAGCAGCAGCAGCAGAAACCATGGGTGCCAAAGCTGCACATCGAGACTCTCGCAAAAAAGTACCATGTTCATCCTCTTGCAGGTCAAATGCCCTGACGATTTCAGATTTACTGCCGCACCAATTCTCTCCCAATCCAAATAAAACGTTTGCCTCTCTGGCATCCCCGCGCCTGGGCTCAGAGCCCGGTGCCCATGCCGTAGGAGCGGCTGCCGCAACAGCCACGACGGCAGCATGCCGTTTTGCAGAAACCTGGTCTGTGCTCCATCCACCGAACACATGCCACGACCGCTTCCTCTGCCCGCGCTGCTGCTCAGAACCTTCCCGGCTCAAACTTGCGCAGATCACACTGCTCAGTCTGCTCCTTTCTGTTGAGATCTGGCTAGCCCACGTCGACGCCTTCCATGACAACCCGTGTTCCTCAGGAGGTTGCCCCTGATCCAGCTGTTCCTGTTGCAGCTGGTACTGGTGCGGCATCTGTTGCTGCTGCTGCTGCTGCTGCTGCTGCTGCTGCTGCTGCTGCGCCTGCCGCTGCCGCCGCGGCTGGTGGTGATCTGAGGCCGGAGTCAGTCCTGCACCAGATGATCCGTCGCCAGTCTGAACCGCGCTATTGTCGATCACACAGGGTGCGGAGGCGAGGCCCAGTGCCAGGGAGTGGTAGAAGAGAAGCGTCTGGGAAGGCCGTGGCCTGGGTGGCCGTCTGCACGCTCGTCGCTCGGACGCCGACGCCGCCGACGTTGACAGGGACGGGCCCCGCACATTGCTGCTTCCGTTCTCGTCTCCGCCTGCAAGGGCGGCGGCGTTGCTGTCGCCGTCACCGCCCTTGCTCTGGCAGCAATACCCGCCCTTCCCGTTGCTCACGCTGCTGGTGCCGCTGCTGCCACTGCTGCTGATGGTGCTCCTGATGCACGTGTCCGCGGCGGATCCACCAGAGCCGCGCGAAAGGCTGCTGCTCTCCAGTCCACTGCTGGCTGCAGTGGCCTTCCCTGGGAGCGCGCTGTCGTTCCTTGGGCAGTGCCCTCTGGCAGCGATGATGCGGTCGGCGTTGGCATGCTCCGCCAATCCGGCGAGGCAAGGGAAGCAGAGGGAAGAACGCGCCTGGCAGAGGGGCAGGGCAGATCGCGGGTCTGCCGCGATTTCTGCCGCGAAATCGCCGACGCCATTGCGCCCCAGGGGGCGTTTCCGGTAGCCTGCCTCTTCACTCAATGAGGGCGAAGCAGCGATGGAAGTGGAGGCAGCGTCGGCGATCCCCCCGAGGCTGGCCCCGGTGAGCTGACCGCACGCGCGGCACAGTGTGGCCCGGCTGTGGCGGCGCACGATGAGGTTGGCGGAGTGAACCGCGTCGTCGCAGGCGGGGCAGAGATAGGCCCGGTCGGCGAAGCACAGCACCGCCGCAGGCGACGGGCAGAGCTCGCATGTGGCCTGCAGGATGCAGGCATTGGATGCTGCGGTCAGGATGTTTGCACTGCCCGGGACGGAGGATTCAGCAGCTCTACCGGAGCCGCATTGGGTTGGGCGGAAAGCGGGGGGAAGCGCTGGATGGGGGGTGGGGAGTAGCATGGGGACGGCGTGCAGAGTTGACATGGTCGCTGGGATCTACGCACTGGCTTCGGTCAGGTGAAGAGGCACGTCGCCCAGGGTGACGCTCTCACAATCGACCAACCTTGAACGAAAATTGACCGGTGATCATCCACCCCACCGACTGAAGCCGGCCTGATCGGTGTGGCCTCCGGGGTTCTCGTATGGCCGTGGCCTTCGGCTGATGTCCAACTGCGCGTTTGTGGATCGGCCTTGCGCGCAGTTGGTGAACCGGTGCCGTCACCACCCAACACTGCCACGTAAGCGGCTTCTGTAACCAAGCCGGCTTGCTCGGCATCGCCGATGGACCATTCGTCGCGAGGCTCCCGGGCTGCAGGGCGGGACGCTGTGGTTGCAGTTCAAGGTCCCCTTCGTTTCTTGCTTCCCTTGGTATGTGCCTACCTGATTCTCTGTCCCTTCGTCGACGGAGTAGGACAGCTAACCCCTCGAGTCTGTCAGGACGTGACCATGCTGCAGGCTGATCAATGCGCGAGACGGGTAGCCAAGCAGGCGATGGGCGTGGGACTTGCAATCGTAGGCCTGGTGGGTTGGGGCAGAAATTAGTGGGATAGTTACGGGGGGGAAAAGGACAATAATCCTTGTGGCCATTATGGCTAATGCGGAGAGGCCAATGAATCCATGGATGTTACTCGAGGAAAAACGGAGCATCGATGATTCAGCGTCCCTTGAATCCCGATTGCGCTTGTGGTAATTTTTATTTAAAGAACGGTACCTATAATATTCGCAGCCATTCTTTGTTTCTTTAATTGCTTCGCCAAGGCCTCCAACGCGTTCGCTTCTCACCCCTCGCAAGTAGGTCAACTAATGCAGCATCCGTGTATGTGGTCCAAAGATTCAGGAATGTCATTGGTTGTCCTCAAGGACCACTGTCTTTTTCCCGTACACGCTGGAATGCGCCAACGTGGCCCCAAATCTCTCGGAGCTTCACAGAGGACGCATTGGCCACGCGATTCCAATTTTCAAAATTCATTATTGGTCTCCTTTCGATGTAGCCTTCAAGGAAATCAGCCAAGAACTAGCCTTAATCGACGGACCCCATTTACATTATATAGGAACAAAAATGGTTCGGAATGATTCTAAACCGACAAACATATCCAACTAAAGCATGTTTGTGTCATACAGCGAACAAACACAAAGTCGGACGTGTGGGCTTTCTGCGCTTCCTTTTGCACAGCACAAACCGGCTGCCGCCAGCACGAGTTTGTACCAATGCTATCTTTGGACCTCTTCCCCTTCGCACGACATCGCAAAATCGCACATCTTTAAGATCACTTTGTCTACTTTATGTCTTGGAGAGCAGGCGGACTAGACACCAAAACTTTCTGAAAAATCATAGGCTGACGTAATGCATCCTGGAGACATTCTTGTACACTACTTGGATAGAAAGATGTTAAATGGTCTTTTTGTACTAACATTTAAACGTAGGCAATTGCGATTTCTCGTCCAGACACGGGATGGATTCATCGCTTTAGATTGTGGACTTAATATGTATTTCTCTCCATTCCAACCCACTTGGGCCGGCATCCACGACTTCTACTTGCTCTGTCCAGCAGTGTTAGATGGTGCAAGGTTGTCACGATCGTATGGTCACGAACCTTGAGGTCCAAAACCCACTTGCGCCTGCTCTCTGACGAGGACCACAGTTCACAGATTCCGCCGAGCAAGGGCAAGCCCAAGTTCTTGCTGCTCCTGGCTGCACACCGCACGTGCATACTCGCTCCCAGACCACCACAAGTTTTTTTTTTGGGTTACATAGTAACCCTTTGTTTTCTTACTTTTGTGTGTTTGTGCGAAAATCGTGATTGGTGGATCGGTCATTTTTCTGACGTATCCACCAATCAGGGTACAAGAATCTGTAGGACTGTATGCCCCCCCACGTCCGCGGACGACCNCGCCGAGCAAGGGCAAGCCCAAGTTCTTGCTGCTCCTGGCTGCACACCGCACGTGCATACTCGCTCCCAGACCACCACAAGTTTTTTTTTTGGGTTACATAGTAACCCTTTGTTTTCTTACTTTTGTGTGTTTGTGCGAAAATCGTGATTGGTGGATCGGTCATTTTTCTGACGTATCCACCAATCAGGGTACAAGAATCTGTAGGACTGTATGCCCCCCCACGTCCGCGGACGACCCATGTATGTCGACCCAGTACAAAAAAATCACGGACATCGACCTAGATTTCCGGACAGACCCCGGATAGTGAGGAATCACCAGTCCGAGGCGAGAGAAACAGGGTAAGGACTGTACGTTGGGTTGGTTCCAACCTTGGCGAGGCCAGCCTCGCCCTGTTCTGTTTCACGTCACTGGTCGTCATGACGAACTCTTGTGACTCGTGAACCCGACTCCAAATAGGGTCAAAATGCAATTGAAAGAAAAGAAGTTCGACCACCGTCATAGAAGAAGGTAAATAGATTAAATTGTGCATATTATCACATCATATTATTCTTAATATCATACTTAAAGATTAAAAACCCATCCAAATTTGTCAAATGTATTATTTTTGTGAAGTTCATCATAAATGTGTGAAACTGTCATGGTCACGATAAAGGAGCGAATTAATAAAAAAAACGAGAAGACATGCCTTTTGAGGTTTTCCTTCAGTATGTTGGTGAATTGTCATACGTAAAGTTGTATCGTCAAGCGCATTTGTTCAAGTTTTGGTGGTTGTTTTTTAGCTTTCACATCCACACAAGCTGGAATAAATCCAGCATAGCTTGAGGTAATTTAGGAAAATTTCTCCCAAACCATACACAATGTTAAAGAGCACGCATGGGCAAACAAAAAAAATAGTTTGAACGAATGCGGGTGACAGTTTGGCAATCCATTGACAACCAGATCTCGCTTCCACGGACGAGGTAAAGTCTCATGGCAAACCTTCCATTATGTGGTCCGGATTGCGCGCAATTATTTAGCCTCTAAAGAGATGCTTATATGACTGCCGTATTACCGCAATTATTCGGATGTGCTTTTTCCAAGGTGTTTTTTTCCGGGATTATTCAAAGTACTGGGACCGAGTTTTGAACCGTTCTGGGAAATTCCCTCATGGTGTTTAAGCCCAATAAAATTTGAAGTGTGCTAGCCGTATCATGTCCTCATATGCGAGAAACTCGTGACGAGGACACCCGCGACCAAATTTGCTCTCTCGAACTGGAGGGAGCGCATCGACGGTCGTCCCCCGCGTGGAGGTTATCGACGTCCACGCGACATCCGCGCTTGTTGGGGGCGTTGCCCTTGATCACAACCTAAGGAAACGCCCTGAGTTGAACTGCCCCGCGAGTGGGTTTTTTTTTTCCGCATTAATTCAAAGCCAAGACATAAAACATTTACAGCCGTTACAGAAGTACCCAAAATGAGTATTTTTCCGGGTTTAGAAATGATAAGAATTAATTTCCTTCCGAATAACTGCAGGAGTGTGGTACTTTTGCTCGGTTACTATGTAACCCTAGGCACGCTTTGCGTGCAACGCCTGCCTCTTTTTTTTTTTGCCCCTGGTCGTAACCGACTGAGCCAGGGGGGGCTACCTCAGCACCAAAACAAGCCCGGGGGTTGAACCCGGCCCCCCAAGGACATCACTAAGGAGGAAATGGATAGAGGTTTGGGTATTTCCACCACATAGTGAACACGGAGGAGAGTTGTAAGCGACAACGAGGTTCGTTGATGAGGAAATTACAGATACCGAAAGGTCGGAAGAAATCGGATTCGAATGACTTGAGGCGAATCTTAGGTTTTTTGCCGCGCGTCGCTGTAAAGAGGGAGGAGATGAGCCATATGTGTTGTTGTAACGCCGCAGGAAATGTGGCTACCAACTTGGGGGTCGGTGAGAGGGAGGGTTGTGCCCATCTTTCTTGCCATATGAGGTGAAATAGTGTAGCACGAATAACAGCCCAAGCGCTGTTGTAGGTGGTTGGTTCGAAAGGTCCGAGGAGGAGGTCGATGGGTTCTGAGGGAAGGTCGGGAAAGAAGTGTTGATAAAGGCAGCGAAGGCGCTCGGTGAGCCCTTGCACCCGAGGGCATAGTAGGTTCGATGAATTCGTCGGTACCACAATACGGGCAGCGTCCTCGGTGATCAGGGTTCATGAAACGTAACCGATTGGCAATGGGTATGGATCGGAAGAGGATGTTAGTCATAGTGTTTCTCATACGGAGCTCAAGGGGGAGGTGTGCAAAATTTCTGCGGAGGGAGGGCCGAGAAAAGTCCTTCTGTGGGTATTTTTTCTGCCATTTTTCTTCATAGGATGGGGTGAGAGCTCTGGGTGAGAGGAGTGAAGAGTAAATTTTGAGGAGGGTTGGCGAGGTAGGGGGGAAACGGGAAGATGGGACCTGTGGACGTGCAGGAAGGCCTGTAACGAGTTTGCTCTCGGAGACAAAAACTGGAGAAAGGGTTTTACCTTGGATCATGTGAGGGCGTGCCCAGGGATGCGGGTGAAGCTCAAGTTTGGGGAGAACAAGAAAGGCCTGGTGTGAGTCTGGGGAACAGACCACCACAAGTAGTGGACTTCAGCATGGAGTCCGGCTGGTTGAGCTGTGTGCTCTGGTTGTCTTCCATTAGTCGCAACCAGGGGTACCTAGACACCAGACACGCCCAGGGGCTGAGCCTGGCCCCCTAGGTAACAGAATGTGAACCTCCATGTGCTTCCACCAAATGTAAAAGAATTTGGTGATATTTGAAGCAAGGTTTTATTTATCCTTCTCTGGAAACATTATCAGAGAGCTCTATCTGGCAAGACATTGGTCGTGTAGCGTGGCAGTGCCACGCCGACCGGTCGAAGGAGCCGCGTGGCTCAAGCGGGGTCACCTGGGACTGTGGGCGGTGAGACGGGATGGCTTGAGGGTCGGAGACCCTCAAGCACCGCGGTTTTGGCCTAGTCGGCCAAGGATTCCGTCGAATCCGTTACAGGTCGTATTGGCCGATTTGTTTCCGTCTTCACCAGGTGGTGTCATGCCAGAGGAAGAGGTTGGCACTTTTACATCCCTCACATACGCGCATCGCTAAATTTTGCGCATGGAAATTCCTTTCCCATTAATTATGGCCCAGCGCATCAAACTTACATAATTCATGCCATTTAACCGAGGACATTTTAGCCGACTGTTCCGAATTCAAGTGTTCAACCTTGTAGGGATCTGAAAGGTTCGACCACTTCCCAGTGAACTCTCCCGTGTGGTTTCAATATCTTTATACCATTGGGTTGACTTCTCGCGCATCAAGATTTTTTAACGCCCTTGACTTCTCGACGGAGTTTCTCAAATCAACCTCTCGCGACGCGGAGTTGAACACGTCACTCCACTTGAGCTCCCGTGCCTCAACCTTTTTTTGCTCTTGTGCGTGTGCCCAACAAATACAAAATTTCATGGTTACCATGGATTACCCCAATGTTCCATTCTCCCCAAATGCCGTTTGCTCCATAATTTCAACATGTGGACCATCATGTTCCGTCCATCATGACACTTAGTGTCACGTCGCACCGATGTTCGAGGGGGAACACATGGCTTTACTCGTATGCTAAAACCTCGCACAAGTTTACCATGCATCTCCTTCGTTTGGAATATCGTAGACCTTGTCAGATAAGAGGTCCCTCTTAACAACGCTCTTCGTGAGATAGTCCACTGCGATGGACAAAACTTGGCAAGAAACGTTAAGAGAGGCGGAGAGACAGGAAATGTATGATTGGAAAAGTAAGATTTGGCTTTCATAATGGACAAGAGGGAGGGGTGCTTGCTCCTCCCCTTTGAGCGTGCTTCTACGCAACGCATATTCAACCTGGATGACACGAACAATTACCTATCGACTTCAGAAAGGAAATCCGTGACAACCCCGATAGCTAGACAAACTTCCCCGTTGCCTAAGCAGAACACCGAAAGGAGCAGGCAAGCGAATGCGAAACCTGTATCATCAAACAAAGCCATATACAAACAAATACGGGGCCATAAGTAAACCGGCTTCGAAACTATCCACTGTGAAAGTAGATGTGAGCACCAAAGAGCCAAGCAAGTGGAGCTGAAGCTTTATACGTAACTTTCAACCCATCGCAGGGTGTCTGCAATGGTCCAACCGTCACCTAGACTGACACCACAGTGACACCCCCAAGGGCCTCTGGAGACCACGTGGTATAATCACAAAAGGGGCACCGCCATGAGACGCAGATGTACAACAGAAGGGAGAGAGGGCGCTGAAACAAAAACACATCAACCAGGATCACAACTGATGGACTGAAGACCAACACCATGCACGGAAGCCTTGACCATGTCGTTCTAGAGCACATTTGTGAGAAAGCCAGCATGCTAATGCCGCCTATAAACATCCACCAGGCACACGTGTCCACGCAATATGCATTTGCACACAAATAGATGCTCAAAGTTGATTTGATTTGTGCAATTGTGATGCATACCATTGTTATTGCCAATGCGGCACGTGCTCTCAGTGCCGTATCGTAACCTGATGTTATTGGTGGACATATGTAGGTACTGCATGGCACGACACAACCTGGGGCTCTTGCACAGACTGGCACCCAAGGCAACATACCTGGCCTCTGTCAAGCTACCTATAACACAACCTTCATCCCCGCTCATCCACAAGACAGAGTGCTACCGATGAGGAAGGTGTACCTTCGTTGGTTGCGCTTGTTGCCATCATGAACCCAATCACTAAGTGTACCCGTCAACCACAAGGAAAGCACAAGGCTTGACACGGAATTCCATCTTGAGATGGAGGCGACACGGGCAGTTGGAGAACTAAGATAAGGAGGTTTCCATAAACACGTTGTCAGCACGCACAATGGCACAAGGAACATCAAATACTTAATTACTCGGAGGTGCGTTGTGGCATCAGCCCCCCCCCCCCCCC
>SZWC01004753.1:120013-157224 GCA_023375785.1 Penium margaritaceum | reverse complement strand
CCCCCCCCCCCCCCAACGAGGTAGGGTGCTACCTCTAAAAGCCTTCGCCTTGCTTGAGTCATGGGTTTGGAGGCATTGGGAACAACAACTGACAACTTGGTAAAACGCTCCTTCGCATCACGAATATGGTGTGCTTGATGCACACGTTGCATTCATCATGGACGGTCGCGCTCACTCTCCATGCCCGAGAAGACATGGACAGGACAGACATCTTTCATGTTTTACGTCGACTATATGTGAGCCTCTACAACTTATATAGCCTCCAAAGAGGCAATCAAGAGGTTGTTGACGAACGCCAAGAGGATCACAAAGGATACCAATGAGTCACACACAAAGGGAGCAGCATCGCCAAGCCCGTAACAAGAGCTACCGCACTCAAGGGTAGTGCGTTAGTGGATGTCTTAAGGTTCCAACGGCATGGATACTGTATTACTCCGTAAAAGACATTGCAAAGGCACCAGACATGACCAATACCGCCGTCAATGCCCGATGACTAAGCTGAGTGGATCCCCTTGTCGAGTCGATCATACAAGAACGTGTGATTTACGCCAATATGACGTTTCTCCCAGTCATGCTGGACCACCTTGCCGAGGAATGCATTGGTAGTATTGTAATCTTCCAGGGGGAAAACATGGCGTTGTAGTCCACACATGCACTTGGGGAAAACCCCTGGCAGTGAGGCGAGTAGTATAGCCCCCGACCATGCCATTTGGTTTGCGCTGACTCCGGAATCCACAACAGGCAGTGATGGCATTACAATCGGATGGAATATCCACCTCGTAAAGGCCATGTTATATGGTGGTATTTAGCTTCTTGTTCATAGCCCACTCCAAAAGAGCCACCTAGAAATCAAAGTGAGCCTAGTGGGCTCTCCCTGGATCTCCCGAGAGCACCACTCTGCCACTTGCAGTGAGGTTATTTACAGGAGCTAGTTGTGGGCAATCACCCCACTTGTAAAACACTACATAACACGTGTGTAGCTATTGTGACAGTCTGGACGGAATCCTCAACCGACTGGATCACCTGCAATGCTTGGGAGTCTCTGACCCTCTTGTGGTGCCAGCCGCCCGCTATAGTCACCCTTTGACATCGTCACTTTCTAAGCGTTGACTAGTTTTCACTAACTTGTTACATCACCCGCTCTTAGTGAACAAATGCATCTTATTACTTCGTGACAAATATGATGTAATCCATTGAATTTAAAGCAATGAAACTTTCGTGTACATATACACCCATCGATTATTACCTTGCCCTTTTTATACTTCAAAGTCCTTGGAGACAGGTCTGTCATGCGTAATATTGGCTCAAAATGCAGCGAGAGACACGCATTATCCATCGGAAGACAGCACGAAGCAAAACAACTGTTGATTTCTGACAAGGGCCTTGTCCATCACTTGCTTGAGGTAGATGCCCCCCCCCTCGCCGGCTGAGTGTGTGTAGAAACTGTTTCGAGGAGTGTATCGTGGATATAAAACATATGTGCACCTGTGTATTTTGTAGTCTCCCCCACCCTCATCACTACGAGTGCATTGTAGGGGTGAGTTGTAAATCAACATGAAATGATACACAAGTGTATTTATACACTTCCGTATGAAATGGAACTTTTCTCCTCTAGATACACTACTCGAGACACCCACGTAACTCATTGTCAACTTCCGAGAGAGGGAGGACGACGACCCCCTCCTCCGAAGTGAAAAGTGTATATGGTAAGTTTTTTATGTGGATATAGCTAGTAGACATAGCAATGAATACATATATGTGCTTGTTGTGAAGACACCATAAGCGATCGAGGACACCGATCGTAGTGAACCGATAGTTCACGGGGAAAAAAGGAACTCCACTCAAGCATTACGTGCCACGAGCTTGTTGCAAAGAACACAAACGAATCCCGGTCAAAGGTCTGTCCCCCTCCTCCTTGAACATCGCGAGTGTACTGGAGGAGTGTATGGAGAGTGCATTACAAGTTTGTTCATAAGCACACACAAGTATGCCAGTACACTTGTGTAAAAAAATTTACCCCTTCAGATACACTACCCGATTCACCTCTTATATACCGTAAATTCATGGGACGAAGACAATGGACCCCCCTCCCTCCGAAGGCTAAAAGGTGTATCTCGTGAGTGTATTGAAATGCGTACTTGGCAGAACAACAAGTAAATACATCTGTGTGTTCTTTCTAAAGTTGACATAAACTGATCTCAATCGTTGATTGTAGTAAACGGACAGTTCACAAAACATCTGAAAACAAAGGACAAACACGCAAACATGATGCTCTATTGGCACCTCGCAAACAAACTAATCACTCCCTCATAGGAGGCCCAAGCCCCTCCCCTCCCAATTTATGCGAGTGTATTGGGGGAGGGTATCGGAGAGTATATTGCAAGCGTGCTATAAAGTGTGCTTCAATATAACCATACACTTTTGTATTAGCATCCCCCCCCCCCAAACATAGTATCCAATATGCCCCCCCCCCCCCATACTCTTTGTTTTCGAAGGGGAGGGGGAGAATGAGCTCCACTTTTGAACAACAGAAGACGCGCCTAATCTGTTTATCGGCAACCGTGTCAGATAGAAAACAGTAGAAATACACATGTGTTACTTATGTACAGTACCATTGAACTAGTCCCGGTCTTTGGCCTCATTAAGCTAATGGTTCTTGGCGAGTAAAAATGCCAATTTTCTTGTTCGCAATAATTTAATCTAATGAAACCTTACGAGAAAAAAAGGGTACTTTGATGAGCGGTCCTCCCCTCCAACACCTCAAGTGCATTAAGAGAGTGTATCGGGAGTGTGTCCTATAAGGAAACAAAAATACACATAGGTCCATTTGAACATAGTTGTAAGAAATAGGCCCAACTCCGGGTACACTCGTCAACACGCTGCCACACCTCTGCTCTACACTTTTGTCCCCGGGAGAGGGATGGGGGGACGCTCGAGCGTCGGGACATCTCATGATCAGGAGTTGAGCATTTATGCAATCAAGTACAATTCAGCATTTGTGACCTAATTTCAAGCATAACGCGAAGATCCAAAGAGTGCACACAAGGTACTAATGTTAATTACTAGGAGAGATTTATGCTAGGTGTCGTGTTCGCCCCCCCTTTTGACACGGACTCCCTCCCGTTCGGATTCGTACCCGGAGACTACTGTACCGCCTCCTGGTTGATCAGAGAGGCCTATTCTGGAAGCGCCCTCCCATCAGATGTCCATGTGATGGGGGGTGACCATACGTGATGTCCGTCGACAAAGTGAAACATGCTGGAACGTGAATGAAAATTGGCGGATGGTGGCATCGATTCATTCGGCACCAGACGAATTGATGCCTGGAACATGATTTAACGAACCACGAACCTACCACACAACCAACAGGCGAATTAGAAGCGAGGAGGGAGTGAGACTGGCGAGTGTGAGTGTAAGTGGCTATTTCCACTCGACGAATGCCGATACAATGACGCCCAAAGAACTGGCTGTTCTGGGGACTATTCATCGTAGCATTAGAAATCAGGGTGTCTAGAAGAAATTTCATAGAACCTTTTGAACCAACACAAATGTCGCCACCGGTTAGCATCGCTGTCTACTCGGTCTCTATAAGAGTACATGCGAGACTGGTTTTCAGCGATAGCCGGTACTCATATATCCGAGGCTTGAAAATGGGCATAAACTAAACATGAAAAATGCAAAGTCAGCAACTTTAACATACTGGCATTCGAAACAGGCTCCAACCAACGTTGCGATCTGGACTCGTCACTTTGTGTCTATGCGAGTCGCAAACCAAGCAGTTTGCATATATTTGCACGAATTAATATTCGTTTAAAGTATTATTAACAAATATTTTAGAATAACTAATACAAACATTTTGAAGGCATGTATTTCTTCAATGCTTTCAACGATTAGTATGTGGTCATTTACATAAAATTAGCCATTAACGTGATTCTCACTAGTGATTTATAAGAAACTTTGTCAATTGTGTAGGAGTTTTCTTCCCAATAGTATACTTGTGATATGTTTTAGTATTGTACACACATCATGAAGTGTGTGGCTTAAGGATGATTGGGCATAAATGGCAATAAACGTGGGACACACTGTGGGAACAGACTAATTGGTTGCAACAACTCAAAAGAAGTCCTCCATCACCGGGGAGTAGCCGAATCCTCAGTTCAGCTAGGAAACAGTTGCAGGAAGGCCAAGAATGTCTAACTCTGTGGCAGGAATTGGCTGGTTAGTGGCAAGGGCCAAGGCCTGGAGAGAAGGACAAGCAGACAGAGAATGACCTATGGAGGGATGTGAGTGAGAGGATGACTGGAAGGGACAAAGGCGGCCACCAGGAGTCCGACTGTATGGAGCAGGCTCAGACAAGGGCGGTAGATCTGATAGGTCCAAAGCGAAGGAACCCGAATAACATCAGAGTGTAATGGAGGTACGGTAGATGATGCAGTCAGCGATGTAGGTGATGGTGGGAAAATGATGCTGGCAATGAAGAAGACGTGCTACCAAGCGAGGGCACGGACAATTATGTGGGTACAAATGTGAATGTAAATGTTAATACTGATGTAGATAGTGACATAGGCAATGATGTTGATGGTGATGATACATGCAGTGATGTAGGTAATATTGGAAGAAGAGATGCAGGTGTGGATATATAGAAGAGTGGAAGTGAGGGAGTATGTAACACTAACGGGAAAGACAAGTGAGACGAGCCACCCGATGGCCATCTCACCCAAGAGTTATGATGAACACATGAATCTAGGCCAAAGAGAGTGGATGAGGTGGACAATGTCGTGACTCAACTTGCTCAAATAGGAGATTCTCGTGTGACTCAATAACACAAAGACTATTAGGGTGTCATAAATTCTACACCTTGGATTGTGATGAGATGTCGAGGAGTGGGAGTTATTCTCCGTAAGGGGAGAGCTTCCCATCGCACTGGCCCTTAGGATGCCAAACAGTCTTTAATGCTCCCACAGACCCATGTGAGGTGGAAGTAAATGCAACATCCATACCAGTCTTTGTACAGGTCAACCTAGTGTGGAAACAGCCTGTGAGGAGTCCGGTTCCACACCCAAGTCATTTGCTTTGTGGCATCGCAAGAAAAAGCTCCAGTGAGGCCAGACTTGACAAGCACAGTGCAGATGCCATCTATCCGGTTCAATTGATTGGAAAAGTCGATATCTTGAGGTGTATAGGGGGTAGGATAATCAAACCACACACCAGATGACACAAGAAAACAAATATTGGGTTCGATGAACTTGCCACCATGCAGCTTACGCTGATAGGAGCATTGTGCCTGGATAAATCACGAATCAATAACGGAACCAATGTCATTCTTTAGACAAAGGAAGATTCCACGGGAGTGAAAATTTATTTGCTAGAAAAAGGAAACAACTGCCAGGCCTGACTCAACTGAGAATGGTCCCATGACATTAGCATGAACAAGAGTAGGAAGCTCATCGGTGCGAGGCATGGACACAAGGAAGGGAAAATATGTACTTAGATTTTCACACAATTTAAGCACCGACTAGTGTAGGGAGCAATGGAATCTGTGGACCTTGGAGTAGTGGAAGATTGATGGCACAGCAAGGTGTTAACAACATTAATGCTCATATGATAGCAGTGATGATGTAGCAAGCACATATTCACGGCAAAAAGCAAAGGGTCAACATGTGTGTGAGCAATAGCAACAACAGACGTGCTAGATGCAACCAATAATTTTTTTCACAACGAAGGCCACAAAGGACAACATGACCGTATGACTATAAGGAAATGATAGCAATGCCACAAGACAAGATGAAGTCAATATTGTGATCATCAGGGATGGTGACCAACAACAAGGTCATCTGAAGCACGGATACATATAGCACGTCACAAAGAAGCATGTCACCTAAGGGACCAACAAACCGCATGACACCACACCCCAGACAAGCAGCATCTATCTTGCTAGTACAAGCAAAACGGAAATCCCCAAAAGACACAACAACACAAATGTGACACGCAACAACATTATGGAAGAAATGGTTCCACAATCAATGATCTAAAAGCCGAAAGGAATAAGAGTAGGAGACGAGACATGAAAGTTAGCAACAATACCTAAAACAGCAGCAGACAACTGTGCTTGGGCCAACTAATGAGGCAAAAGACGGACACATGTGGCATGAATCCAACCATCAATGCTTCCTTCATCCATACTCGGAATGCCGAACAATGCTCCCCGAAGAGATCCATCTGACTTGAAATGATGATGCCGTGATCCACTACCAAAATCACACCAAAGGAGAAATCTTGTGGTCAAAGCTGGGAAGGCATTGAATGAGAGCCCAAGATGGTCTACAATAGAGAAGATGGAATGACGGGTGGAGCTGACATGTGTAGCCAATGGAGGGGTGTACAACATGCCAATTAATGGTGGGAAATGATGGGAGCGGAGCCCAGTGCCACCAAAGTAATGGCACCACCGCCATAGTCATGTCCAAATGTGGACAGTAGTTAATAATGGTCTCCCACGGTATGCGTCAAGTCCACACGCCAGGATCTTGATCGGGAGGGAGAAAGAGGGTCTCTCTTGGTGATTGGAAAAGACCTCCAAGCATCAATATCTCAATTAGATAGTAAAACATGAGGTGAGTAGCAAGATAAGGAAGGGATAGTTGATCAAGTGATGAGAAATTTGAGGAGAGAAATGAAGAAGGAAAGAAGGAAAAGAAACAAAAAACTGAAGAAATGAAACCAAGCCAGCCAATCCTAGAGTGGATTTGCAATGGATAGCGAGCCCTGCGAGGCCTATCAATGAACAAGCTCACCGATAGACATGCTCACTGATTGGCAAGCTGCGAGCCGACAGTCCTGGTAGCTAGCAGGTAAGTAAGCAACAAAGATTCTGTGACACAACTTCCCAACTGTTGAAGCCGTAGCTGCGAATACGATAGTTACTTGGTATTGATGGTGTTACAAGTAGCTATAAAATATTCTGTTCTCAAGCATGCAGCTACAAGGCTACTATTGGTGTGCAACTCCAGATGATGCTTGTGTTGTGTGCTGTCGCATGTTACTTCTATATACTGTGTAACTATCGTACGTTGTTGTTCATATTGCTGCTATTTAAGAATGAACACCAAATCCACGGACCGCTGATCCCACTCCTTGTCTTCTGATCTTGGATCCATCCGCGGTTCCAGATCAGCCACAAGGATCTGATCCGGGGAACCGCGGATCCTTCGCCAGGGGGGCAGGAAAATTGGGAGAGGGCCTATTTCGATCTCCCGGTCTGTCGGGGGAGTACACCTGGACAAGCTGCAATAGCATGTCATGGCGTGGATGACACGTAGTTGCAGCAGTGGCCAGCAGTGTAATGCAGAGCCAAAAGATGGCACGAACCACTCACTGCTTTGCATGGCTGCTGAGCTGGACAAGAATGTCAAATCTGCCATCGTCCCGTGCACCTCATCCATCCATTGCATATCTGTACGTGACATGCCACATTGCTCAAAGCACACAAATTGTACACCTTGGGGATCATTAGATACCATGCACTGGTCATGCCTTGTGTCCGTTTTGAGTTAGAGAGTGACATTCTCAGCGTTCGTGCAAGCATGGAAATTTCACAACCACATGTACAAATGTGAACAATTTGCTTTGAATGTTTTTGCTCCAACATGTACAGCACCCGTACTTTTGATGGTTTAAAACGCTCGCTTTCATAGATGAGATTACATGTAACATATGATGGCTTCAACCTTGCTGTGGTTTTGAATTGAAGGCTTTACATAATGACGACCAGAAATTTTACAACAAACTAGCAACGTAGGTTTTCCATCATGTCAGAAGATGCGAGATAGAGTCTTGCCTCAAGCGCCATTTGTGCTTTGAAAGGATTATCTTTGCCATGAGCAATGTACACTAACTGATGTCCAACACCATCGGTCACGCACCACAGCCGACGATGGTGCTAGAGACAAATCTGGCACACTTTGTCTCCCAACTTCAGACGAAGAGAGAAGACAACATAGACAAGACACTGGCGAGAAATGCAAGGACTTCGAAAATTCAGGCACGCCGTCCGTCTGTGCTATGGCAGAAGTTCACCAAAACCAAGACAGGCGAAAGCCCACGTATGCAGTGCAATCACTACCCAAAACATTACCCCCGCAAGCAAGGTTGCATTATGTGGAAGCGCATGCAGAACAAGAACCCCGTTATCTACCATCGGCTGAAGGAGGAGGTGCTGAAGCAGGCCACTGTTTAGGTGGTTGTTGTTCATCTTGAAGCCGAAGAGGATGCGCCCGTTAATCCAGAGAACATCGTCATCACGCGGGGCGTTGCTGCGGTTGGTGTCGTTCCCAACAAGAATTATTTCCAAACACGTGTCTAGGAACATGTCATCGGCAAGAACGTGAGCTTCCTCAGCATGGAATCCTCCTAGCTACAACAAGCTTTTGTGCACGACAATCCAACGACGGTGATGCTGGGACGAATGACCATCTCCAGGCAGAGCGTTCTTACTGTAGTAGTCTTTTGAACAAGGATCCACAGGCAGCTGTTAGAGGTAAAACATGTTGTTTCATTCCCATTTGATGGCTTGAAAGGTGACCAAAAGATGAAGTAAGTTAGTGTGCCAGGTCACTATATGGAAGCTAGGAAAATAAAGGATGTACTAGTCTCTCCCGGCTGTGTCAGAAAGTCCCACAACAGTCAAGATATTTGAAGTATTGTCAGAGGATCTAAGATCCTACGGGCTCTGGGATAGGATGTTTTGCTTGGACGTGGATAACAAGAGCACAAAATATGCCATGACTGACAATCACATCATCCCCGCTGTGAAATGGTCATTTGCGAAGGCTAGACATATTCGCTGCTTAGGACGCACCATGATTCTGGCAATGAATGACCTAATGAACCTGTATGTTGTCGATGAAGTGATCTCATCTATATGCACCATAACTTTACTTGTAACACAAAACATGCCTCGTGAGCAGTCACTTGTGAACTGTGCGGTGGCTGAAAGTTTGACCCATCAGTCATTGCATCATGACACTAAGAAGCGCTGGAACTCCACGCTCGACATGATGGAGCACGTGCTACACTTGGAGACTGTTTTGCCAAGCTTGTTTGATAGCTACGGATGGGGCAGAGAGGTGTTGAAGTTGAGCTCTGACGAGTGGACTCTTGCCGTGCTCATGACTGTGATTCTCAAGCCTTTCAAGGCTTACACTGACCATGTCAGAGGCAGCAAATACCCCATCCTCGATCTTGTCAGCTAGTTCTTTGAGTCCATGTTTGAAAATCTCTTACAATGGCACGTGAAAGCAGAAAGCAAGAGGAGGAGTACTGCAGGGAAGCTAGATCCGAAGGAGAAGCTATTGGCAAGTCTGATGTCAGGCCTGGATAACGCACTTGCAAAACTAGAGAATTACGCCTGGCTTCCAACAGATTTTCATGTCTTGGCCACAGTTGCAGACCCACGCTTCAAGCTCTGGTACTACACCATAATCCATGGTATCGTGAGTATTTGGTCAGCAACAGCTTTGCATGTGAAGCTTCTGCAACTGATGTGCCCCTACCATGATTGGGTGGAGCAAGAGCGTGCTGAGACAGAGGAGGGAGTAGTAGGAGTAGCATTACGTGAAGGAGCTATCAACAACAACCAAGGGTCTTTTGGTGTGCATAGTTGTACCTCGACCTCTGTGCAGCAGCTCCACCTACGAGCAGAGCAGTAGAGATTAGAGGAAGAGGCTTTCTCTCCTACAAGCCTCTTCCTCTACTCTCTGTTGCCCTCCTGTCTTATGGCTGACCCAATGCCGGACATGTTTGAGATGCCTGTGCCGCCACATGTAGGGGAATTACATATGAAAGGACTGGAGGACAAGGTGGACAGGTGGAGCAAGATGGATAAGAAGCACCCAAAAGCAAATATTCTAAAGAACTAAAGTAAATTACACATGCACTTTCCAACATTTTATATGCTTGGCATAAGCATCTTCTATGTCCCTAGCACTTCTACGTCTTCTGAGCATTTGTTTTCTCTGACTGGCACTTCATTAATGACTTATGGCACTCCTTGGCACATCTCGACGTGGAGAACCTCTTAAGGATGAAGAACTAGATCAACCATCCTACGCTTTGGGACTTCATTGTCTGTCGACACAACGTAGTGGCTAAGGAGCTCAAGGATGAGGAGGACCGTGTGAACGAGCTTTGGCGGCAGGCTCGAGAGTCCGTAGTTGGAGTAGCAATACAAAAGTTGGAAGGGTTGATCCTATATGTCAACGATGAGGACGATGAGGACATGGGGTACTTGGGCCTAGAGGGGGGATGGGGATAGGGGGGCAATACGGGTGCATTTGACGATATCCTAGATATGGTTTTAGTGACCACTTTTGTCAAGCACATTTTCAGATTAATATCCTATTTTCCTCTGCAGTCTTTGAATGAATATGATCTGCTTCATTCACTTGCCTACTTGTTGATTTGAAGTAAATATCTTGTGTACTTAGCCCAGTGTACACAGTGTACTTAGCATTGTGAACCATGATGCGATGGATAGTCTTGAACACCAGTTTAGTGAAAAGTCAGTAACAACACCAATGTACACAACATAGTGTGGTGAGCTGTGTACTCTGCTATGTGGAAAGTTTTGGAACACAAAGTTAAAGATGTTTGTATATGAAAGAGTGTGCCACTGATACATTGTGGAATTATGAAAACATAAAGTTGTCGAGCAAAATCGTGGACTTTGAATGAAGTTTATTTACCCGAGTTCTTGCATACCACCCAAAACAAAAGTGACCAACTTGACAAATTCGCAATTCGACGGTTCTCAAGATCCGAGAGTCCACAGATCCGCGGATCCAGATCCGGATCCGCGGTTCCGGGTCCTCCAACGTGAACCGATTCGTAGATACGGGTCTGACTCAAGTCCCGCAAATCAGGTCTGGTGTGCACCATTACTGCTATTTCAAGTGCAGCATGTTTATGTGCACACTACTTTCTATTGCTACACGTAGCAGCCAATGCTGCTACAGATATTTGCTATATTTGCAACTACTACTACTAGTATGTCTTTTGAGCAGATATGCTCATGCTTATGGCTCTCCTACATCCATCCGTTGCAATTTTAGCTTAGACTTCTACTACTATAGTTGCTTTAGTTTTGGCTCCTGATGCTGTAATTCCTATCCTGGAATGTAGCAATTGAGTGCTCCCCTTGCTGTAGTGGTGGATTAGAACAGCCATCAGTGCTTAACGTCACTACCAATGTGACAACCATGACATAAAAACCTGTCGAAACATATTATGGTTGTATTCCACCTCCAGCTCCGCCAGAGACCTTTCTGACACAAGCCTCTTGCTCAGAGCCTTGACATTATGAGGACCTGTAGCTCCCATTTAACCTAGAACAGTCCAACCCAGATGTCTTTGTTATTGTTTCTGTGTGTTGTGTGATAGAGTGTACCGTATGTATCTCTATGACCCTGATACCTTGAGAAAATGAGAGAGCCCTCTTTTTTTACGAGAGAGAATATTGGAATATACAGCGTAAAAACAGAAACCCTAAGAAATACAAAATAAGGTAAGCTGTACTTACAAAGGAAGGATTTGGATTTCCAATCGGACCAGAGGGTGGAATACATACTCCACCCTATATTGTGCATTTGTGTTAAGCATCCTCCAAACAAAAATCTATGAGTGAGTACCTAGCAGCTCTGAAATAGAATCAAGGTAGGAAATACCAAATACAAGACCACTAAGAAGCGGACTTCGGAAAATGTTTTGTAAATATTGCAGAGTTTGAAAGTTGGATTTCATGCTATCAAAGTACCAATCAATCATATTGGAGTGCCTACAACTGAGTGGCGTTAGGTCCAGAGGTCAGCGGGGCTGAAACAACAGTACCAAACCTTGCTTCGAAAATTGTGAAATGGGTGAGTACATCCCATAGCATGCAATGGTAACTCCTAACTCATTTCTTTAGGGGAGGAATAACAACAAGCAATTCATGACACTCTCAGTCTAATCCATGATGTAGCTACTTTGTGCTGCGAGGAAAATGACACGACTTCAATGACTCCGACAGAACATTTGGTGACGACTTCCTTGGGCTCAATAACCCTCTGGCCTTTGTCGTTGCCTCCATGAGTGGAACTTTGAACAATGTGAGGAGGCAACTGTCCACTTGCTTCTATGAATGACAACCCGCAACGAGAGCATGACCCAAGAGCCTCAACAATCATGTTCTCCAACTCATAGTAGCAATGGAGGATCTGAAGTATGCATGCGCAGGAAAAGCAGTGCTCATAGAGAGGAAGAACCAACTGTGGAGTGAATCCCATATCCTTCCAACACTATCAGAGCCATTCGTTCCTGAATATTTCAAACATGTGACCTCGTTTATTTGTGGCACGTAATTAAGGTTGTGATCCCATCTCAATAACATGTAATTTTAGTAGGAAACCAGTAGAACACAATCAACGGCTTAGATGAACGCTCTTACCTCTTAGTCAAAATGCATTTTGCCTCTCGAATGACAAGATTTTCGACGTGGCAAGATTTTCTGACTCCGCCAATAACTGAACTGAATTTGTATGTGCTGTTCTCACATGTTTCAGAAACCTGAATAGGAATTTTGACACATAGTATAAGGTTCAATAACTACGTTAATAGTCTAGCATGGCGGATTACACGTCATTTTTACAAAACCATAACCAATGATGACATTGACACCAACGAAATTCTACTGTGACAATAAACTCGTGAGATATTCAATGAGAAATTGTGATGTTTATCATCAGCGTTGTTCATTTTGCGCATAGCTCTAGTAGCTAACTGGATCAATGATGCCAACTGTAATGCTTGGATGTAGGGATGTATCAGCACGTGATCCCAACACCATACATCTTACCGTGGCAAAGGGATGTCCAAGTTGACAAAGTCCTCCACCCTGATGGAAATTGATGCTACCGACCAATGAGACTAACTATAACACAATACTCACAGGCCACTAGGAAACATTTAGTGAGTTGTCAAAATGGCAACAACAGGCCAAAAAAGGGGAGAAGTTGCAGAAGGGAGACATGGATAGTCTGTAAACTCTTGCTTGGTTGAGAAGCTATGTGGTAACCAATCACCCATATGGATGGCTTTCAACGCATTTGATGAGGATTCTTGGGATCGAAAACTTCAACAAGGTATACAAGGATGAATAAC
This sequence comes from Penium margaritaceum, assembly GCA_023375785.1. Lineage (NCBI taxonomy): Eukaryota > Viridiplantae > Streptophyta > Zygnematophyceae > Desmidiales > Peniaceae > Penium > Penium margaritaceum. The sequence goes on along the minus strand of SZWC01004753.1, from coordinate 144,030 downwards.
TAGTGATATTGCTATGAGAGGAATGAGGGGTTGTAAATGTCACACAGTTGTTCGTGCACTATTCAATAGAGGAGCCTCGCGTGGTTCAAATTTTTACGAGATGGTCCGGAAGTTGGAGTGTCAAACCAAACCAGGGAGTGTCTAAGAGAAATTCCATTGACGTATGAATGTACGTTTGTCCACTTCACAAAACTCTCGACTGCAAACCAGGAAAGTGCAGGATGTAAAGGTCTTGATGACTTGTCAGGTGGGCCTCGATAACAACACCCACCTAGAATATGGCCTTTACCAGCACATTATACAATTGGTCTGGAGCAACATCTTTTGTTGCCTTGGTACTGATGAGAAAACTTGACATTTACCTAGAATGAAGTAGCAAATGATGATGACTATGGGAAGCACAAGTAGAGGAAGCAGTATATGAATTTGCGGTAGTTGCAATATAATGCACAATGCCGGTATCACTAGGCATGGCTACAAGGTACACATAGCAAGTAGCTTAGGCGTGGCTAGTCCACGGGAGCAAAGGGACTGGAGTGAGGAAACTATAGTTGCTATAGCTAATCAAAAGCGTTGTGGGCCTTGAAACCAAGGAATTTTGTGATCATTTCGAAGACAGTTGTGCCAATTGTCAAGGAGTTCAAAGGGATTTTCCCACACCGGTATGTCGATCATCGGATAGACATAGAAACCTACATCACACTGATAGTGGTGAAGATACATTTGACCAGAGACCAAAAATTGACCAAGTTAAAAGGAGACGCTCGGCCAGGGATGCATCGATCCGCTCACATCATCATGTATAGCTCCGGTGCATTTTGTAAAGAAAAAATGGACCGGTGAAACACAAATGTGAGTGGAGTACAAGGCATTGAGTGATGTCCCCATTCAGAAATGGTGAACTCTTTTCCAAGTGGGAACTTCAAGAAGCACGAAATCTTACCAGAATTGACATACATATTAGCTATTTTCATATTCACATACCTTATCATACTGCTCATTGATTTCGATTTTGATGTCTTCTTTGGCTATTGAATACCTTGCTTTGTAAATTAAGTGAAACTCAACATTTTTCTACATTTTTTTTAATTCCAATAAACGGTGTGAAGAGGCAATTTGATGACTTTTGTTGATCTAGTTCTCCAGCGCTACTAGTTAAGTGTGGAATCCTTCTTTGTTTGTGAAACTGGTGGATGAATAAAGAAATCAAGCACAACAATTGCCACTCAGGTCCATTGGTGCAAATTGAGCATGCAAATTGACCAGTTACAAACTTTAGTGTTCGAGGTGATTTAGTTATAGACTAAGTATGTCATTGCATTAGAAGAAAAAATAATTATATTATAATCCACGTCATCTGCCTCCCCAACCTCCTCATCACAGAACAAAACATTTGTGATCTATGGTGGTTCTGCTAATTGGAATGACAAATCGGAGACCATGGTGAAGCATAACCTAGCCCATGCGTTATTCACCATGGGTTCATCACCAGCGGTGTACTCAACGTGTTGATAATCCATGCACGTGCCTTATATCTCACCTCTTCTATGAATATGTGCATGATCTTGACCTCGGGACTGTGTTTGGTACCCCGTGTTTCAAAATTATCCACAAGCTTGTTTTAGGCAGGCGGATGCTGCCAACATCTGCCGACAATAGCTTTTTGGTGTATCTTGTACGGATGTACATTGCATCCACGTAGCAATTTGTTTCCTTCGTCCACAGTTAGAATATTAAATTCCATTATGCAAGCCACATGCCAATGTCAAGAAGAGTATTCTCCTCACCTTCGGGATAACATAGCATGATACAAGACTTTTTATAGTGCATGGCTGCAATTGTATGAACCTAGTCCTTTGTTGTGCCTGCATTTGCCTAATGACTAGGCGTACACCTCATAGGCCCATTGTGCATCCGTCCAGCCCTCTCTCCAGGTGAATCTGGCCTGGCGGACTACCACCAAAAACGAGTTATAGCGGGGACAAGTCACTAGTCACGGGCGATACCACAAGTGCAGAGCTTGCTCTAGGGAAGTACATGGTGAAAACTCAAGGAGGAGAATCACAGACACGTGAAGCCATCAATTGATGGACACCCAAAGGCATGCACAATGCCATAGGTACTCCAGTAGGTACTCCGTTACATGATTGGACCGTTGATGTAGGTATCGTTGTACGACGATCAGAATTGCCCGTCGATGGAGTCATCACGGGTCAAGCGAACAGCTTTACCGTGATGTCCAACACAATGTTTCAAAAGAGGATGCTATGACAAGGCACTTCGTGAATAACTTCACACAGACAACGGGCATGCTCATCGGTAGGCACTTTGATCAATAAGTGGTCCATGATGGTTTTGACGGGGTTTGATACGGCAGCAATATCCAGCTATCCGTCGCTTTCCATCTCAATGTTGATGGATACAACAAGTGCACAAACAAGGCACTCAATAACCAGTTCAAACATTGTATAAGCTACACGTAGGGTGCCAATCTTGCATATAATTTCATAGCCTCCATCAATATGGATTGGATTCTCTTCGAGGTGGTGAACACCACACTACACATAACCGTGATTTTTTTGCAAATTTAGACGACACGCTAGAAGCTGGCATCCAGCACTGTAACTTCCAAAATATTTAAGACACAGATCACTAGATTCTTGGAGAGACTAAAGCGACGATGAAGCCATCCAATAGACACCAGAGGGACACCAAGTTCCACGTTGGAGATTGCATCCTAATCAGCCTGACAAAAAACAAGCTGAGAGGAAAGGATTGTGTGACCCTAAACAATAACTAGTTGGGACCGTTTGCAACTGAAGAGATGAAAAAACACGTTGTTGCTAATGTCCTCCTCCCTGATAGCATGAATATCCATTCAATGTTCCATGTCAGTCACCTCATGCTCTATCGGAACACAAGGAAGCACTTCCTTGGCAGACATGTGTCTTAGCCACCACCTGTACAAGCAGAAATGACCATGGGGTATGCGGTCAAAGATACTTCTGAACATAAAAAGGCACAAAAATGAGGAGTATTCCCACAAGTGGCACGAATACAATGCATCAAACAACATCTGGAGACTACAGGTCAGCCTACAAGACGTCGATAGATAAATTGAAGGTTATTGTAGCCATCGTTTTTCTACACCTTCCAACATCCAGGGATTTCGCATTGTTTGGGAACTTGTGTGCATCCTTACTGTACAAGAGACCCTAAACTTAACACATGGCAGTCTATGTCCCTACATTTATGGCTCACTATGCGTCAATCCAAATTGAACCCATTTGGCCAAGGGCGGTTTTGGCCAACTCTCCCAACCTCCAGTGTTTGATTCCACAAGGTTTCAGTTAGTTCAATGACCCCAATAAGTGGAGGGAAAGAATCTCACATGATACTCAGACTTTGATACTATAGGACGGAATTCTCCATGGAATTTCACTCTACAAATATGCGCCTTGCCATTGTCAAATCCATGTAATGCCTTGGTGGAATTTCTCGAAAGTGGCCTCTCACGATAGGGCATCACATGTACCATTCGACTTGAGCATCCAAGATCTTGAGTATGCCTCGTCCTTGTTTCCACTTTTGCACGTATGTACGCAATTGTTTGGAAAATTCTTTTATCAAATCACAATTATTGACAATGTTATGCTACCAAGTGTACTGTTTTGTAAGACCTCCCTTTTCTCCATAGCTTCTACATGTAAACCACCACGTTTCATCTGGAGTATCACGTACAAAGGCGAGGAACAGTTGGAGTGTGTTGAATATTGTGCAGAGGATGGACGTAAATGCCATATACTCCTTGTGTTGCACAATAACAATGACCTTCCATGTTTTGTTTGAAAAAAAAGCATTCCTTTTGAAAGAAAATAAACCATATGTTCTTGATGAACGCTCGATTGGAGGTTCGTCAACCGGCCCAAATTACTCCAAGAGTCGTTCTCAAAAGAAATATTTGGATGTCGCACCTCCTACACTCAACCTTTTTCCCAATTTACTCACTGCTCATCCCCCTTGAACCCATAACTGATAACTCAACATTGATGCTTATCTACTCCATCTTCTTCCATCCTATTTGGCAATAATGTTGGATTGAACCCCACTCCTCCCTGACTGGGAAAATTATCGCCACACTTCCCTCGGACATTCAACACCAAATATGGCTATTATTTTTAATATTCACAGCCCGTTATAGTAAGTAATCAAGGATCCGCCTCGAATCCTTCAAATCAGAATTCTTCCTTCCAATCCTGATATGAAACTTTGTGATCAAGGAACATCACCGAATACTTGGTCCTTCCGCAGCCTTTGTGTTATGGTTTAAAAATCTATATCTTTATCCATGCCTTTGTCGGATACAACCATTCCCGGGCCGAGTCCAACCCTTGGGCGGTTTCGGTGTTGTGATTGTCCCTTCCCCGCCTACATTTGTCACAAACACAAGGAAAAGGGATAATTTTAATTGAGTTTTTTAGAAAGAACCTATCAAACAATACATAAAATTTGGTTTATTCATTCTCTGCAATAATGGCTTTCCCTCTAGCCACCGTATGGAAAGGGAAACGATGGATATGTCCTAGAAGATTAACCCCGAAGACATCCTCACACAACCCAAATCTCAACTGTTGTGAGCCAAGTCCACTCTCATTGAAGCTGTCGCAGAGGCCCTCTCGCTCTCCCGGAGAAGGGCCCTGCTTCCTGGTTCCTCCCTTCTCCTCACTCGGCCACACACCCCTTGCTTTACTATGCGAGACATGACAGGCCCCCCTCTCACTCTTGTATACCACCTCCCCTCACCGAACATAAAGGTTTCCACTTCGCATGAGGTATACACGATCTCTCGCTCCATCACCCCTTATCTCTGGAAAAGAGCGTCTAACCTGCTCGTACAACTCTGATGTCCTATATTCCACACACACAGGACACCTTGTTAGGCCTCCCAGCTTGACCATACATTCCAACGTATGAGTTTTCTGCCAACCTCTTATCCCTCTTTAGATTTTACACCCTTCTCCATAAAACCAACAACCTCGTTCCAAGCTAGGAACCTAAGTGCGGGGAGATGTTCCCTGACACCCAATTCTTTGGTGCTTAATCAGATTAAATGTTACTTTCCTCACCCCTTTATCTTTGTGCAAAAGAAGTTGTGAGAAGGAAATGTTTAACGCTCAATCGTAGTCCCACGCCACACCAGATTTAGGCCAAATGGCACCAATGCATGTCCCTGCCGCTCACACAAAGAAGCAATTAAGCGTTCCTTGTTAAACTACACTCGACTTACACCGCTTCGTGAGGGACTCTGGTCCCTTTTCTCCTCCCTCTCTCTTGACATCCCACCCAGAATCCCTGACCTCTTCCTCGGCCCATCCTAAAAATACGACATTAAATTCCAACAATGTCATCTCACATGCCTCTTTTTCCATCTCATTTAGCGTGAAAGGTGGGCTGAAACAAGCCTCTCCCCTACCTAGAAAATCATTGATATCTTCCCATCTGGCTTCCAGCACCAACTTTTGCTGGCCTCGGCTATCCTTCTCTGGATAAACTCAAAGAATTCTGAGGATGATTTTGCCTTTGCTCTCTTTACCAACTTCTTCCCCTTCAACCAGGACTGTCATCTCTTTCCCAGCTCACAATCTCTTTCCCAGCTCACACTTCATCTTCTTGTGGAAACATCCCCTTGTCTACCCTCTTCCGTAGCATATTATATTGGGGAGCCGGGTTCAACCCCCGGGCTTGCTTGGCGCTAAGGTAGCCTCCCCATCCCAGCCAATATTGACCAAAGGAAAAAAACAAACAGTGCACCATAACAACACCAAAAAAATCCTCTTGAACTTCCTCAACCACTGCTGCATAGACGTCTTCACCGGATTACAATTGTACTCGCTTTCCATCGCGTATGTGCCCATGTCTTGGGAGGAGGGGGGGGGGGGGTTCAATGTTATACATCCATCCTCGCTCATTGCTCTCAAAGTACCAACATGGAGATACTCGACTCTCTCTCCTGGATAACCTCGATGGAAACATACAGCTTTGGTTATCCAAAACTCTCCTACACAATGTAATTCGGGGGGGGTGACCATATACCCATCGATTTCCTGATAGATCCCCCATATCCAGGTATCGCTCTTTAACAACGCCATATCCACACGGCGAAGAATTTATGTCTCCCATACCACGTGATCGCTGTTTTTAACCGCCATGTCCAGGTTCCGCGGAAAATTAACGCTATATCCACTACTTTTTATTTTAACAACGATATATCCACAGTGAATTGGACACTTCCATGCAGTTGTCGCAAACGGAACCGAGCCATATTGGGGGTTATACAGTGCGCCTCCAACAGATTGCAATTTCACCTGAAAAGTAGAGGACAATGGTACAGTCGAATTCGTCCGAATACAGACAAAGCCGTCCACTGTACTCGCGAGACGTACTGTCAGCATCCTGTCGGGGGGGGGGTTGTATTGCATATGGAATTATACTTTGGCTCGCCTCGATGCGAACCCACTTGTCTATGCCGTGAAACTTAGCAATGACATTGACATGAACGACGAATACGGTCGAATATGAAACTGTTGACGAACGCCGCTGACAAGCGCGATTGGTCCTTTCATCGTCCACCCCTGACTATCGCGATTGGTCGTTCCATGAGCAACCGCCACGCACATGACTCTTTGCTGTGTACTCTAGCTGACTGTGTGAAAGGACCCCAGTTGAACGTAAAAACCCACCATTTTCTCGGACATTTCTGCGGTTGTTCGCGTTACTACCGTGATAGGGCACCATTTGCTGAACGTTGGACATGGACCGGATGGACGTAGAGCGGGCACTGCCACCGATGCTCGGTTGGGGTAACATCGAACACCCTCGACGTGGTCCATGGGGTGAGGACATTCCCGTTCCACCCAAACCAACATGTGACGCGTCCGAGGCTGCATGGCGGCAGGTGAAGGCTCAGTGGGACGCCATGTATGACCATGCGCCGCCGATTCCTCACACCATGTGTTGGATTTTGGGTATGCGGGCTCCGACTAGCCGCCCAGTGTACGCCAAAAGTGATTGGCAGCCGTGGGTGCAGATGCATCCCATCACGTTGTCGCGTCTTTGGCCACATGGTTATCTCGTTATAAATCATTTCGTTTTTACTATTGGATGCCCAATATTCTTAACTGCCTAAACAGCGTTCATCCCCAGCACATGCTTTCTTCGCATGGGTAAAAGTCTGTTACCGCACTTGTGTCTAGCATATCTTTTGGGTGAAGTTGAGGAACTACTGTAGTATTGTACTGGGTACACAATTAATATTTCACTGGGTTTAATAACAACATCCCCATGGCACCAAACACTCAGACTACCAAATAGTACAGCATGCAGGGCTGTTGACAAACTTCATTGTTCGAATGACTTGCACATATGGCATTCATAATGACTTTCCAACGTCCTCCTCCAGAGCACCTACATTACACAGCCTCCCATGAAAGGACCGGGCAGTCCACTGACCAACCATCGCTGCACCATAGGTGGCAAAGAATAGATCCAGGCCATGATCTCACAGGCAGGACACAAGTTTCCAGTAACACAGCAACCATGAGGGTAGCAGTCCACAAACTCCAATTCCTCTTCTGTGTCCGATGACGTAGAGTCTGCGCCCTCTATGTCACAGTCCTCTACGTCGTAAAAGACTTCTTCCAGCTCCTCCTCACATGCACTGTCCGCATTATGACACGCTCCATGTTCACAAGGACACATATACATCTTCACAATGTGCACTGGTCGTGGTGTCCAATCCTTCCACGTCATGATGATGTATGTCACACCTGCTACAGCCAGGAATGAAGTCAAAGAATCCATGGCTGTCCCTGTAGGTGTGAAAGCTTATTCAGTGAAGATAAGATGCAATGAAAAGAATGAACCACAGGACAATTCTTCCCCTTTATAGAGTGTTTTGGCAAGACACACTACTTGAATTAATACTGCTCAATTCCATGTTACACCAATTCCATTAATTGTATTATTTGCATTCACATAACCCTGGGTTTAACGCTTGTTCACAACAGAAGATGGATGACTTGTAAAATATATTTCATAACTTGCTACAACTGTATGGCGTTCTGCAATCCATCAGACCCACCCTATCCCAAAAGCACTACACCCTCACTACAGCTACCCCTACAACAGTCCGCCGTCAGACACGACTGGTACTCTGGCAACCCTTGTAGTCCCAGTGGTGGTGGTAAGGAACCAAACTCCTCTTCCAGTCCTCACACATGTGCTCCCACCTGGATCCTCTTGGGTATGAACTGCAACAGACACATGGCAAGTTTAAAGGATGAATGAGAAAATTTGCACCAGTGATAAGTGGACAGCAGGAAACAGCACATGAACAGGAAAGAGCATACTTACACTTTGGAAGACTTCGGGGTCGTCATCCCACTCCTCTGCGCACTCCTCCCAACCATCCATGACGCAGGCCTGTTGTTGTTCACGGACTGTTCTTGCCTCCCACTCCCTTTGCTGCTGCGGGTCAGTGAATTGGTCGCCGTCTTCGGCCTCCTCCTCATCCGAGTCGCTAAGGACGTGCCGTTCAGGGTCGTAGATCTCCTCTTGCGCAGAGTCATAGCCTGCTGCCTCAGGGTCATACTCAGCCTCGTCAGTTGCGCCACCCGCTGCTCCTGTTGCCCTTGCTATTGCTACAACCACCACAGATGCTGCAGCAACAACTCTGTTTGCAGTTTCACTGGTGTACCTGCGCCCCACCTGTCCCGCCCATCCCCAGCCTGCGCCAATGCCCAGCACGCTGGTCCCTGGACTGTCGTCGGAAAGTAGGACAATAGTTTTTGCTGCAGTCCCTACAGCTCGTGATCCTGCTATGGTGTTGCGGGGGGCACCAATGGCGTGTGTCGCAACTGCTGCTGCAGCTGCTGCAGCTTCTTTCTCTGCTTGGGTCTCCGCTGGAGGCCACCTACCAGCATTTGCCTCTGCCCTGATGGCATCGTCTGCACACTGTTGTCGGCGTTTCAGAGCATTGGTCGCAGCCTCAGCAGCTGGAGCCACAGCAGGCTCGTTCGTACACTTCTTCTTAGTGTGTCCCTTATGTCCGCAACGCGGGCAGATGTAATTCTTCTGACGCTTGTCCTCGCGGTCCCACCGTGCACTCTTCGGCCGCCTTGCTCCACGTTTAGGTCCTGGCTGCTGCCACAGCACACCATCCGGGAATTTCAGGGAAACAGGGTTCACGCCTGCCATGGGGAAGTTGTACGTGCGTCTGTATGCCATGCGTGTGAGTCCAACGTCGCACAATGCCTCGGCTTGCTCCCCACGGCCGATGACAAAAGCGCACGCATGCGCACAGGGCTGCCCCCACTCCTTCCAGGCACCGCAAGTACACGTGCGGTCTTGCACGTTCACCATGCGGGTCCTATTGCTCGGCCCCGTCACGCTGCAACTCTGGGGCCCTTCCTCGACGACGTTGTAGTTGTGCACCAGGACACTGCTATTGAGGAGGCGCTTAGCCGGTGTTGGCACAAGTTGACCTTCACATGACTTGCTGGACCGGCACCTGTCTGCAAGCAAGCGCTGCACCCAACTGTACAGAGACACAAAGCAGTAGAAGGGTAACAATTTCCTGCACTCAACGATGCGGGCGTTTAACGACTCCGCCGCGTTCGACGTGGTGTCTCCACCACGGCCGAGAGGACAGTACAGCCTCGCCCAGTGCTCCCTCGGAATGCCGCCCACCCCATCTGCTCCGAGGAGGTACATTGCAGCGCGTGAGTTCACAGCACGCAGCTTTTCTTCACACCTGGTCCATTCTGCGGGTGTCAGCGCATATGCCAGCCGCCAAAACCAGTACCCAGCCTACTTCCCGAACTTCTGCCTTACGTTCTGTCGTAAGTGGTAGCAGCAGTAGGTGTGATGAGCCCCAGGCAGCTCCTTCTCCACAGCAGTCAACAAACCTTTATCATGGTCAGAGATGACGACCGTACCCTTCTCCGCGGTCGTTGGATACGTGATGGCGGGATGCTCCAGAAACCATGCCCAGTTCTCCTTGTTCTCCCCCTGCACCATGGCCCACGCCATCGGCACAGCGTTGTCATTGGCGTAAAAAAACTGGCAGATGAGGAGCACCTGTTTGTGTCCATTCTTCAGATGCGTCCCGTCCATCGTGAGGATCCGACGTGCGTGCTCGAACCCCAGGACAGTGGCACCCGGGGTGACAAATGCCCTGATGAAGAAGACTTCCTTGGTCGCCTCGGCGAGTGCATGCGTGTTCTTGTCCACACGCTTCAGCTGCAGAGCAGAGAAGACACGTGGTTGGTACCTGGAGGCAGTAGTGTAGAGAATTGCTTTACTGAACAAGAGAATAAGATGTACCTCTTCACAGTAGACCGGGAACAGACTCCATGATAATGCTTTGGGGCCGATGAGGTTCTCCTGCGCCTTAGACTTCGCCCGGTACATCGTGTTTTTTTCCACAGCTTTTCCAGTGGCTTTCCGCACCACGGCAGCCAACGTCTTCACGTCAGCAGTGGGGTTACACTTCAGCGTGGATTCAATATGCCGCGCCACCCACTTTACAGTCTTCGCCGGGTCCCCGCGACCAACTCCAGGGACACACTTGTGTCCGTCGACAAACTCGTCCACCACGACGCCGGTGCCATTTGGGGCGACATGCGCACGGAGTAGCCACGGGCAATCTTTCTCCTTGAACTGCCCACACCGTGTAGTAAACCGCATCTTCTCGCTACGCACCCACCGAATAGTCATTCGGTTCGTGATGGCGTAGTCATCCACTGCTGCGCGTGCCTCCGCTATGTCCCGGAACGACATCCCAACGGGAAAAGTAGGCTACGCCTTGCTGCGCTTTGGGGCATGACCAGACGCCTCATCGTCCGAGGACACTGCACCACCAACAAGGACATGGCAGGAGTGAAGGGACAGATGGATGACCCTCAATTGGGCACACAAGGGGAAAATCGGACAGAATTTTTACCATCAACATGAATCGGACGAGACAGCCTCAGTGTATCTCTGGCTTGTTCCGGCGAAATGAGGAGCACCTGAGCACGCTGCTCATGCTCAAAGTGCTCGTCGTACACGAGGTTTTGGGTGGATGGGGTTTGGGGAACGAGACCTGGCTCGTTGAGCTGCGGGCGTGAGAGACCACGAGGTTCAGAAACCGCAGTAGCGTCTCCTGACCTACACCTACGGGACGCAGCCCACTGCAACTGGGCAGCCATCTTGGATGACCTGGGTACAATACATGTAAAATTGAAAGTAAATACACTAGATATCCAGACTCACCGGGCTCAGAGGCGTCCTCAAGCGCTTCCATGGCGCACGGCAGCTGAGCGTGGTGGCTGTTTGACAAGCATGTCGGGGCCTTGGGCCCGACTGTCGAGAGCGCTCGAGAGTAGGGTCCAGTGCGTGACCACCGGACACCATCGACAGGACGTTGGAATGCGATGCAATCCACGCCCCTCGTTGACGCGACGTCTGCATGCAAGCGGAAATAGACATCGTGGCACGGGTTCGCGGGGTTTGACCGTCCCCGTACATGCCCGTGGACCGACTCGGTGTGTCTCATTGCATTGCCTCGACACGGCGCATGGAACATCGACAAAATGACAACTTCAGAGGGCTCACAGGCTGGCGGTTGCTGACAGCGACGGCCAGCTGGCTGACTAGGCGAATTCACCTATACTGTTGTAACTGCCGATATGTAGGATGCATTTTGTCAAAGGACAATCGGTCCCTGGTGAATACCGGATACACGCAGAGGAAGTTCGACATCTTTCCTTTCTAAAAATGCAATCCCCCCATATTCCTAAGGCCGTTCAGGGGGGTCGCTGACATTTTACACCATGCACCCGACACTATTGGACGGTCTCAGTTTTCATCACTGAAAGCGCGATGATCCGTAACCGGGTGTTTACGAACAATGGACAGTAAGGTTTTGCACAATTTCGACGTATTGTTTTTAACCAAATATTAAACACCCCATGTCCACCTCTTTAAAAAAAGAACGCCATACCGGTATGGCGTGGAAAAAACTATCGATGTGGACGTGGCGCTATAAACAACGCCAACACTGGATATGGGGTTCTTTATATTTAACTATGTGGATATGGGGGATGTAAAATTCCGTACTTGGATATGGGAGGGTCCGCCCTTCGGGAATGTGGATATTACGGCTATTTCACCCAATGTAATTTCTTTTCCTCCCACCCCTTGATTGCCGGACTCAAATTCCCATCGATACACACAAGGTGGAAACTCATGTTGAAGCAATTCCTCACCTCTGTTACAACCATCCTGTCCTCTACGTGTCCTCTGCAAAGAGCTTGCACTGAATTCTTTCCACACAACCGCTTCATTTCCAGGGCCGTTTCCATCCCTTTGAGAACCACCAATTTTGAAAGATTGTTACTTACTCTAGAAATTGCCCTCGGGTTACTCTTCTATAGACCTTCATCACCCATCCTCCTTGCTCGACGTCACATCGTCTCGAACATTATATGCTCCCTCTATCATTGATTTGCATCTTCCATACCCCGCACCCTTGACTTCACCTCATTCTTCACCCTCCAATATCTCATAGGAATCCTTACCCTATGGTTTTCTATCCCCCAACCAACAAGGCCTACAGAGCATTGTGCCTTCTGAGTGCTTCCGTCCCTCGAGCTTATACCACACCCATGGGTCAGGGCAATAAGCCGCAAAACAGAAACTTCATCCTTATATTTGTTCACAAAAACTGCCAATCTGTGCACCCCCGGGCTCAGAGACATATCCCATCCTATCGGAACTCCGTATGTACCCTTGGCTTCCTCGAGAATTATCCATGTCCCCTTTCTATGAAACCTTTCACATCGCCGTACAAAGGCAGTTCGTAAGAGAAGTATCCCCTCAACACCGTTTGTTGTCCCTCACTTCGTCCTAAGTTTGAGCACCTCCCAGTGGATCTTCGATTTTGAAACACAATGTTAACCAATATGCCCTTCTCTAATCCAGCTGCGGAAAGTACCCTCTTCATGAGCAATGACCAACGTGGCCCTCTCCCTTTTAGTCGAGAAGACAAAGCCGTTGAGTATTACTTCCTCGTCTGCCCAAGACCTGACCCTCTTACCCAACACCTTCAATTAATATTTAACAAAATATTATTCAGCTCCCTTCCTGTAGAGCGAAAACGTTTTGACGTTCTCGCAAATTTAAGTCAAAACTGCTAAACAAACTCTGACCATGCCAGCTGGCATGGTCAAGTTTGGGATCCATGTGGCAATTACAAAAGACAAAAAGGGTCCCGAGGTCGCATTCCGACTTCCGCGGGGAGAAAGACCCAAAATCACGAATGAGATGTCGCGATGCATCTTTTTATAAAGAGATGCATCATAGACACCGATATTTAGAAGCACGTGAGAGATTTTTATAAAACCTATAGATTATTCCACCGACGGGAAGAAATTTGTACAAAACAGACTCTCAACTAAAAGGAAAGAGAGCACGAAATGAATTGGGTGTCACAACGGATACGATTGTGACATAATCATAACTTTGTGCATGAATATACGTCGTAGCTTCGAAAGGGGTAGTTGTGCTCTATGACGATGCGACAAGGTGAGACCCGTGTGACAAACGGGAATCGTCGGCAGAGACAACCTCATTCATGACCATTCGCGACTGAAACACAGAGAGCTCCTCCCTTTCGACGCGACGTACTCCACCGATTTGTACACTGGCATCAGAGCCAGTCGTCTTTTGGCCGCAGCCCTTGCACACACCTGTCTCATGGCGCGACCCGGTCGAGCGGACCGCGACAAGTCTACCATGTGAGACGCGCTAGGAGACCCGAATGAGGGTTGCAGACTTCACAGATTTCGCTTTTACATCCTCGCTTGGCATATAGCTGCAAACACGGTCGTAGAAGCATCTTGACACGCGAAACGGGCCACGGCGGAGAGGCAAGACAGCCAGCTTCGACAGCAGCCACCTCCGTCGCAACAGCAAGGGCCCCTGTTGCGACAGTAACTTCTAGGAGGTGGAAAAGACAAACTGAGCCGCCGCCCATGTGTTTCCGCTCCGTGGAGGTCGTCGTCGTCAAAGAGGAGCCAAGAACGGGACGAGAGGGACCCGGGCCCAAGAACTTGAAAAATTCATCACTTCCACAAGAAAGCTCCGATTGACATGTCATGTTTTTTGTTGGATTCTTATTAGAAAACTCTATCTCTTTCTAGGATATTAGAGACCTGATTGTGCCACTTGGTTGTGGCTAGTTTAGGTCATATTAATATCGTTGTATGTTGTGGTTTCCTTTTTGCTCCTTACCTCTTGAACCTCCTTTCAGATTGAGTGAGTATATCTCCTCTTTGATTAGAAGAGTGGTGTGGTAGTTCTAAAAGTGTATTTGTCTTCAAAGTGAGTGTGCTAAACTCCTCCTTGTGAAAAGGCACACTTGAAGACTACATGTGTGAGTTTTGAAGTGAGTTAGTGGAGCTCCTCCTTGTGAACTGCACATTACACTAAGGGATTCAATCTCTAAAGGAGTGGAGGAACCTCCTCCTTGGATTTTGTACTTAGCTCCACCTACAAGAGGGAGAGAGACCGGATCTTGTTGAGAAAAGAGGGTTTAAAGCAAATACCATTGCATAGTCGCGAGTGTGTGCTTCACCCAAAAAAAAGGGAAAACAAATAAAAAGAGGGAGGGGTAGAGCGGTCTTAAAGTGCGTGACATTGTCAAAAGGCAAGCGTGCACTCTAGCTACAACATTGAAAAGGGGCCGTGAGATTCTTGGGTCACCGAAGGCATGGCCGCTCGGGCTACCGGCTTATCCACGCTCTTTGGAGGGCCGCCTCCAAAAGTGACGTTTAAAGGGAAGTGCAAGGGTCGCTCTCCGATCCGCCACACGCTACGAAGGGGAACGGATGATCCCGTCCCAATTCCGTCGCGTCATTAGGATGGGAAAAAGGGCGGGAGTCGAGGCGAGGACCGTGTGACTCGTTGGGGGCAAGCTCTTGACCGCCCCTATGGCTTGCCACCGTACACGCTCGAGGTGGAAGATAGCCATGAGCACTTGATTTTTGAGACGACCGATGGACGTGAAGAGGCCCACGAGGATCTTGAACAGGAAGCTCTCGAAGAAACTCCCGAGCCTACTTCAAAGCCAACAGCAAAAGATGAACACCCTTCCAACATGGTGGATGGTGATGCCGACATCGTGAATCCTACAAAGCCAAATGAAGCAGCAGTCGAGGATGAGGTGACAAGTGACGAAGAACATGACGATGGTTTAGCCGAAGAAAAAGGAAACTACTTCCATCGAGCTCGAAGCAAATGACGTCGCCGATGACGAGAGCGACGAGCAACAACCTGAGGATCAAAGACACAAGACGGAAGAAGAGGAACGCACTACCATCCCCGGACTGGTTGGAAGGCGTCGTGTTCATTTTGTGGATGACTCGGACGAGTGGGGAAGAGAGTCATCTCCAACTCGTGGTATCCGCGTTGAAGCTGGAAGGCAAGAGCTCGAGACAACTGACCCCGTGTGTGGAGCTGTTGAAAAGTGACAGAATAATTCTAACCTACACACCATTGAAAGGAACAACCTCCGCCGGATGGGCCTTGCCGAGTCTCCAAGCATCCATCGCGCCTTCCTCAAAGCGACCCGCCTTCACGAGGCCGAGGAAGATTTAACGAGGCTGAAAGACAACCTCAGCAGCGAGGACTACAATATCGTCGTGGGCATCATGCATGAAATGGCACACAGCCATGAGAAGACGGTTGTCTCTTTTAGAACAAATGTCAGCCACGCTCACACGTTGAACCGCAAACTCTCAGATGACAACATCAAACTCCACAGAGAGCTTGTTGTTGCTTTACATCGCGCTGAAGAAGAATTCACCGCTCAAGAGATGCTCAAGACAAAGCAACACGGAGTGGCACAAATTTATGAGGCAGTAGCGGTTCATGCGGCAGAAGAGGCGGCGGAACGCGCTTTTGAGCGCCAGAAACAGATTCAGGCTTAAAGTCGCCAAGCAAGCTCAGCCGCCAACCAGCGCGACACAATGCAGCCTACCACCAGCGTTGGGCCACCGGCAGCAAGCTTGACAAGCCGGCCTACGTTTGACTCGGCTGACAGATACGATGGCAAGTCAAAAGTGCACACATGGCTAAAGGGGTTTAAACTCCAGATGTAGTTGAGAAAGATCCCCTTGGAGGACTGGGGAGCACAAGGGATGCTGGCGGTGAACCGTGAGCAGTTTTGAGCAGCTTGCAGAGATATAGTTTGCAAAGAACCAGGAGGGAAACCCCGCATGGGAGGAGTTCGAGGAACTCATGGGAGAGTTGTTCTCTCACCCCATCGACTCGCAAGCAGCAACGGTCGAGTTGGAGAGGTTCAGGAAGGGAATCACGACCCTAAGCCGGTATGTGGATCACTTTTATGACATGGACCAGTGTGTCCAGCCGCGACACATGACAGAGGAGGCAAAGATTACATTGTTCTTGAATGGGGTGGCCAGCCAACAGCTGAAGTTCCACTGCATTACTGATAAGGATCACAAGTGATGGACCAGCCTGCGAGCAGTGACAAAGTATGTCCTTGAGACGTACAATGAGAACTCGGCCTTGTGGGATACGTTGACTCCAGTGCATACAACAAGGAATGAGGCAACGAGCCTCCTTGGGAATGGCGGAAGCAAATGTCCTTTCAATGGAAAGATTGGACAACCCAAGAAAGCTCGCTTCCAGGATCAGAAGGCTCAGCAAAGTGGCACTTTCACCTGTAGGGAGTGCAACGAACCAGGGCACATTGTACGAAACTGCCCGCATCGTCAGCAACATGGTCCTCCACAAGGGCCAGCTGTCCATCAAGGACAGGGCAACAGGACTCATGGGGGCCTAAACCGACAAGGGATGCTGGGACACCAGCAGGGCGGTACACGTCCTGTTCAGGGCGGCGGTGGTGGAGCGCCAGCGGGTGCTCCAGGCGGGCAACTCGCTGGACCCCGAGGAGGAAATGGTGCTTTTGGTTGTGCACCTGGATGGCAGCAACAGCCAGCCTTTGGAGCTGTTCAAAGGATCCGAGTACGTGGAAGACAGTGGGGTCGTGGATGCCCTCGTGTGCCAGACGAGGTCGAGGGATACGAGCCCCGTGGCATGGAGCCACGTGGACTGCAACAGGATTTTTGCCATCCCCAGCAGTAGACAGTGGACGACTGTCTAGGGGACTTGACGGCATGGACAATGAGAGGATATTTATGTTTGTGGATGATGATGTAAAGCGATTTGAGTTCTTGTCATCGCAATGTTTTTCAACAATATTTTCATCGTTCATCTAATCTGACTCTCTTTACTCCGGCCGTTTTCGTCCACTAATGTATGCCACAAAGGAGAATCTTGACAACAGTTCATGGCTTGTCGTAGTTACAAGGGAAAAAATGGCTGTCATCATCAAAGAGGCACAACAAGCTCATGAGACACAGTAACGATCGCTGTGCCCGTACATGAAGGAAATGACATGTCACGGGTGAAAGACTGGAGGTTGCTTGCAACCTTTGTACGTGGTCACATGTGGGAGAAGGTGGGCGATAATGTGGAGCTACGTCGAAGCTCCTATGCCTACCGGATTTACCACTTGCAGGCAAAGCAGCCAGTGAGCTTGTTTGTACGGAAGGCTAGTGCACATATGACCATGCAGTTTCGAGGAAGTGTCAATGGAGCACCAGCTCGAATCCTTGGTGATACCGGGGCTGATGACTCATTTGTGAAAGCTACATTCTTGAATTCCATTGGTCTAAAATACATCCCTTGACAAGGAAAGATGTTGGTGGGCGATAACTGAGAAGTACCAATCATCGGTGATTGTGTGGTACGGTTCTCCCTGGGAGGATTGAGCACAGCGACTCGTCTCATGGTTCTTGACCTGATGAATCCATTTGACGTCGTATTGGGAGACCCTCGGTTGGTGAGCCACAAGGCAAAAATGGACTTCGAGTCAAACCAATTGCAAGTGATGAAAGGACGACAGAAGATAACCATCTCACCAATACCTCAACTTTAGAAACCTGAAAATTACACACCGGCTGCATTCACTGCGATACAAGCGAAGCGAAGATTGCGACAAGGATGCCGTGTCTTCTTAGCCACACTACGAAAAACAGAAGAAGAGCCTGTACATGACATCCCACACAACATGAAGACCATCATCTCAGATTTTCAAGGTGTGTTTCAAGAACCCCCAGATGGACTGCCGCCGGTGAGAGAAGTGGGTCACACAATCCCACTAGAGTCTAATACAACACCACCTTTCCGAGGCATGTATCGGCTCAGTCCCGCCAAGAGAAAAGAGGCTGGAACACAAATCAAAGAGCACCTGCGTAAGGGATGGATTGAACTGAGCTCATCTCCCTTTGGTGCACCAATCCTTTTTGTGAGCAAGAAGGATGGAGGCTTGCGAATGTGCATGGACTATCGCGCGCTGAACAAGCTTACAGTCAACAATCGTTATCCATTACCACGAATCGAGGACCTCTTTGATCAACTACAAGGAGCAAAAATCTTCTCATCACTTGACCTCTCGCAAGGGTATCACCAAATCCGAATCACAAAGAAGAATTACCAAAGACAGCCTTTCGTGCACACTTGGGACACTATCAGTTTCGTGTGCTATCCTTCGGGTTAACAAATGCACCAGCAACGTTCCAAGCCGTAATGAACGATGTGTTCCTTAATCAGTTGGGGAAGTTTGTGTTGGTGTACTTGGATGACATTCTCATCTTCTCCAAGACAGAAGAGAAGTACGAGAAGCATCTACAAGAGGTGTTGGATATTCTACGTGAGAGCAAGTTCTTTGCAAAAATGAGCAAGTGCAAATTCGTGCAAAGAGAGCTTGAGTACCTTGGACATATTGTGAGTGGTGAAGGCATCCGTGTGGACCCCCGAAAGGTACAAGCGGTGAATGAATGGCCCCACCCTTTGAACGTGGGCCAGATCCGGAAATTTCTTGGCCTCTCAAACTATTTCAGACGCTTCATGATGGGCTACTCGACCTTGGTCAGCCCACTCACAAGTCTCACACGAAAGACAGTCACTTGGCGTTGGACAGAACGATACGATGCAACCTTTAACAAAGTGAAGGAGATGATAGCCTCAGCACCTGTACTTGTCCTTCCTCACCCCAAGAAGCCATGGCAACTTAGATGTGACGCATCACTTGGTGTCGGAACTGTCCTCATGCAAGATGGTCATCCAGTAGCATTTGATAGCCAAAAGCTTTATGATGCAAAAACTCGCTACATGACAGGAGACCAAGAACTCCTTGTATTTGTGCATGCCTTCAAGGTGTGGCGATGTTACCTGGAGGGAGCAGAAGGGGAGAACACGGTGGTCACTGACCATAACCCCTTCGTATATTTCCAACCACAACCCAACTTATCGAGACGTCAGGCACGCTGGAGTGAGTACTTCAGCAGATTCACTTTCACATGGCAGTACCGGCCCGGCCGCATCAACGTGGCACATCCATTGAGTTGTAATCCCGTGTGTGTGGCGATCATGGTGGGTTGCCAGAAAACCTCAGACCGTACCTTTGCCACAATAGCAACCGTAGTGACTCAAAACATGAACCCACTCCGCCTAGCGTCCAGACCACTCATTCAGGTGAACCCCTTCGAGAATTGAATTCGCATGGGTTACACGATCGACCCATGGTTCCAAGATCCTCGGAACATTGAGCGACATAATTTGGTCGAGGCTGAAGGACTTTATTGGCATGGAGAACAGGTGGTGGTCCCAGATGCCGACAAGCTTCGGGAGTAAATACTATTCGAGTTTCATAACCCCCCAACAACCAAACCTGTGGGTCCAAAGAAAACATGATATTCATTGTCAGAGCATTACTGGTGGCCGGGTTGGAGCAATACGGTGCGAAGATACTGTGCGGTTTGTGACCTGTACCTCCGGAACAAAGCAAGCAACAAAGCTTCAGAGGACTTCTCCAACCGTTGGAGCTTCCCAACGCTCCGTGGGAATGCGTGGCCATGGATTTCATCACCGGCCTCCTACAAACAAAGAGGAACCATGGTGCAATATTCGTGGTAATTGATCGAGCAACCTGCATGGAACATTTCATGCCCACAACATCACGGGTGACCGCTGAAGAAACAGCACGCATTTTCTATGATGGCGTTGTGAAGTACCATGGCATCCCCCTCGAGATCATCTCCGATCGTGATCCTCGATTTTCAAGTCCCTTATGACAAGCACTCAATGAGCGATACGGAACAAGAATGAAAATGTCAATAGCATTCCATCCACTTCCATCGACTGAACGCATGAACCGCACATTGGAACAAATGTTGCGGATGTATATCAACCCTTCGATGGAGAATTGGGATGATTTTCTTGCGCCGGCAGAATTTGTTGTCAACAACACCGTGAGCGAATCGACTGGCTATACCCCGTTCCTTCTCAATCATGGTCGGCATCCGGTGGTACCCACCTCACTGGTGAAGCGCGGGGGTGGCCGTGATCAGGTTCCCTCCGCCCAGCCCTTTGTCGAGAAAATGGATGCATTGTGGCGTGATGCAAAAGCACACCTGTACGCAGCTCGACAACGTCAAAAGGTCTACGCTGACAAGTCCAGGCGTGAGGTCAAATTCTCCATTGGCGAGCGAGTGTTTCTCAGCACAAAACATTTACGGCTGAAGACGCCTGGTGCACGTAAGATGTTGCCAAAGTGGTTAGGATCCTTTGTGATCACGCATGAGGTGGGACCAGTGGCCTACCGTCTCGCGCTCCCCTCCGCAATGCGTATCCACGACGTCTTCTATGTGAGCCTTCTTGCACCATACACCACAAATGGGTCTCTTCAACCACCCCCGCCAGCAGTTCTTGCCGTTGAAGGCCAATGCCACGTACATCGTATCCTCCAGCACCGAGAGCGTGCACTCCACGGACGAGTGGTCAAGGAGTACCTTGTGCATTGGGCCGGTTGTGGACCTGAACACAACTCATGAGAGCCAGAGTCTCGGATGCCAAAACCAGTCATAACCGAGCACTGGGAGGAACTGGCTGCCCGTTTACGATGACGTGCCCTCGGGGGTACCACCCCGGCACAAACCCCTTCATGAGGTTCTGGCACAATACCTTGGCCACCGTGTAGTGTGTTACGGGGACGCCTGGACACACGTCGTGAGGGCGCTCCTTACACAAAGGGGGGGGGGTTGCGCCGCCATCCCTTGTCAAAGGTTGAGATATGGTATTGTACTTCAAAGTGACATAAGACATCTCGTGATAAAAATCATTGCTCGACAAATGTGACGGTCATAAAAGCGAGACTGTTCCTCTTCACTGTTGACTTCTTTTATCGTGATGTGCGGGTCTTTTTCCCCACGAAAGATCACAAATCGGGACGATTTGGTCCCAAAGGGGGAGGAATGTAGAACGGATTTTTTTTGACGTTTTCGCAAATTTAAGTCAAAACTGCTAGCCAAACTCTGACCATGCCAGCTGGCACGGTCAAGTTTGGGATCCATGTGGCAGTTACAAAAGAAAAAAGGGGTCCTGAGGTCGCATTCCGACTTCCGTGAGGAGAAAGACCCAAGATCGCGAATGAGATGTCGCGATGCATCTTTTTATAAAGAGATGCATCATAGACACCGATATTTAGAAGCACGTGAGAGGTTTTTATAAAACCTATAGATTATTCCACCGACGGAAAGAAAGTTGTACAAAACAAACTCTCGACTAAAAGGAAAGAGAGCACGAAATGAAGTGGGTGTCACAACGGATACAATTGTGACATAATCGTAACTTTGTGCACGAATATACGTCGTAGCTTCGAAAGGGGTAGTTGCGCTCTATGACAACGCGACGTGGTGAGACCCGTGTGACAAACGGGCATCGTCGGCAGAGAGGACCTCATTCGTGACCATTCGCGACTGAAACACAGAGAGCTCCTCCCATTCGACGCGACGTACTCCACCGATTTCTACACTTCCAATCATATCAAATTATTCTCGACCCCTTTGAGCAATCCGGTCTACGCTTTTCAATCTCATATGGCAAGAACGTTTGGCACACCCATCATCGTCTCCAAGTCCTACACTTTTCTTTCCTTCTTCTCTTGAACTTAACATCTCGCTGATCTCTTCTTAATTTACCGCCAAGCATGGTAAGAAATGCCGAATGCGTCTTGAGTCATTCAAATATCACTTCCTTGGCTTCATCGACATGTATATGATCACTCTCTGATGTAAGAATCCAACCATATACTCTCCTCGTAAGGAATGTTTCGGGGGGGTGACCACATATCGAAAGAATTATCGGTAACTACCGCCATATCCACATTTCACACATGGGTCACGCCATATCAAACGTTGGGACTTTTTTGCTCGTCATTAACGCTATATCCAGCGAGCATGCAAAAAAAACGCTGTATACAAATTAACACGCTATGTCAATGCCGCATTCTATCTAGCAACAGTATGTTGACGTCATTAGTCATGAAAGGAAAATCACGAAATCCTCAACACAGGGGTTTGAGTTGGGGGTCCGAAACGCCCCATGCGTTGAAAGGGAACCTGCTGGGCCCCACGGGGCGTAGTAGGAGCCCGCACAAAAGTATAACCATAAAACCCCGAGTGTAATCCGGGGTAGGGTTTGAAAGCGGTTTGCATGTATTGAAATGGATTTTTTCCTCTGATTTTTTTTGGAAAGAATTTTTTACGTGATCGCGATTGAGCGACTAGCCCTTTTTTTTGTAGAATCGCAAACCCTCATTCGCACATGTAGGGTTTTATGTTTGCGCGAGCTCCGCCTGTGCAAATACAGAAAACCCTAAATTCGCAATTCGGGGTTTGTGAGTCCCAAGAAAAGGGAAATTCTAATCTCTCAATTGCGATTATCGCGACGACGGGGGTGACATAGCACCCCCCTCGCCTCGCTCGATCGGCGACTTGCGTCGTCCGTCGGGCATGGTCATCAAAATGGGTATGGAGTGTTTTTAAAACGTTCTGGATATGTATTTCTCAGGATTATGTTTAATATTGCGCGGATTTATCAGCTTTGACGCACTAAATGTTCCGTAGGCGCCGGGTTCATCCATTTGGGCTGGCTCGGTGCTGAGGGAGCCCCCTAGCTTGTGTTAGTCACGACCAGGAGTCCTCAAGAAAATCGCCGAGCCTTCACGTTCGTCCTCCGACTACAGTTAGAGACCAACGACGCATGTACGACTCCAAAATGTCAGGAGGAGGAGGCCACGTGGACATTTAGAAGCCCCATGGTCTCCGTGGATGTTTGTGTAGAGTCCACAGCCAAGTCCAAGTTGAGCAATTGTCTGATGGAAATGGAGGGCTTCTTTTTTTCTGATATTGTGCAGCATTACCACACTGTGTTGTATTGTGAAACCCATCGTAGGACCCTGGAGTTGTAAATCCTCAGCAAATTGAAACCCATCTAGCTCTCTCTGTCTCTCTCTTTCTCTGGAGACGTTCCAGACAGTCGATATGGTGTGATAACGTCGGCGAGCTTTCGAATGTCTGTTGAGCCCCTCAGTGTCGATTCTACATGACAAATCCATCGATGGTCCGTCAACGGAGCATCTGTGAAAAGACTTTTCCTTAACGCTCGATCTCAAGGCGAAAAGTTTCGGTTGACGTGTCGTTCATTCACTAAGCTAAGACCCCTTCTTAACTAACAAGCAGTATATGGCATAGCAGCGTAGACGCAATATTAGCACGTTCTGAAAACGTTTTGTGTTCATTGCCATATCTGCGCGGGAAAAGTCGAGCTTGCTGTCTTCCCCGGAGTCAATCAATTTTCGCGCACGAACCCATCCTCGACTATTTAAAGACTTTCATAGACCGAGTGAGTGCGACCAACTTCGCACTCACCCATCCTCTTTTAAGATCCTAACAACAACGTCCCAGATTCTACTAGCTTTTTCGCTATGTTTGCCAGGCATGTTTTCCCGCCGCTTTCTTCATAGGCGTGTTGGGGACAGTCAGACA
>SZWC01004753.1:59434-71296 GCA_023375785.1 Penium margaritaceum | reverse complement strand
GGGGGGAGACTGATACTTCGACATCGCTCGGTCCATCCCCCCCCCCTCGGATTGTATATGGTGAGTGTATGAGTGAGTGTATGTGGTGGAAGTGGCCAGACGTATACTAGTGTACGTCTCGCTACTTCCGGGAAACTCTCTCACAAGATTTCATTAGTGAATTTTTTTCGTACCCCTCCACATACACCGCCTCATACACTCGCCTCATACACTTTCCCATATTGGGGGGGGGGACTGTTCCGTCGACATCGCTCGGTGCATCCTCCCCCCCTCCCGGATTGTATAGGGTGATTTTATGAGTGAGTGTATGTGGTGGAAGTCGCGAGACGTACACTAGTGTACGTCTCGCGACTTTCGGGAAACTCTCTCACAAGAGTTCATTAGTGTATTTTTTTCGTACCCCCCCCACAAACACCGCCTCATACACTCGCATCATACACTTTCCCATATTCGGGGGGGGGGGAGGGGGGACTGATCCGTCGACATTGCTTGGTCCACCCCCCTCCCGGATTGTATATGGTGAGTGTATGAGTGAGTGTATGTGGTGGAAGTCACGAGACGTACACTAGTGTACGTCTCGCGACTTCCGGAAAACTCTCACAAGAGTTCATTAGTGTATTGTTTTTGTACCCCCCCACATACACCGCCTCATACACTCGCCTCACACACTTTCCCGTATTGGGGGGGGGGGAGACTGATCTGTCGACATCGCTTGGTCCATCCACCCCCCCTCTCCCGGATTGCATATGGCGAGTGTATGAGGGAGTGTATGTGGTGGAATTCGCGAGACATACACTAGTGTACGTCTCGCGACTTCCGGAAAATTCTCTCACAAGAGTTCATCGACGGATCAGTCCTCCCACCGGATTGCATATGGTGAGTGTATGAGGGAGTGTATGTGGTGGAAGTCGCAAAACATACACTAGTGTACGTCTTGCGACTTCTGGGAAACTCCCTCACAAGAGTTCATTAGTGTATTTTATTGTACCCCCCACATACACCGCCTCATACACTCGCCTCATACACTTTCCCGCATTGGGGAGAGGCGGGGGGGGGGGACTGATCCGTCGACATCGCTCGGTCCATTCCCCCTCCCCCTCCCGGATTGTATATGGTGAGTGTATGAGTGAGTGTATGTGGTGGAAGTCGCGAGACGTACACTTGTGTACGTCTCGCGACTTCCGGGAAACTCTCTCAGAATAGTTCATTAGTGTCTTTTTTTCGTATCCCCCCACGTACACCGCCTCATACACTTGCCTCATACACTTTCCCGTATTGGGAGGGGGGGGGGACTGATCCGTCGACATCGCTTGGTCCATCCCCCCCCCCTCCCAGATTATATATGGCGAGTGTATGAGTGAGTGTATGTGCTGGAAGTCACGAGACGTACACTAATGTACGTCTCGCAACTTCCGGGAAACTCTCTCCCAAGAGTTCACTAGTGTATTTTTTTCGTACCCCCTCCACATACACTGTCTCATACACTCGCCTCATACACTTTCCCGTATTGGCGGGGAGGGAGGGGGGGCAGGAGACTGATCCGTCGACATGCTCGGTCCACCCCCCCTCCCCCCCGGATTGTATATGGTGAGTGTATGAGTGAGTGTATGTGGTGGATGTCGCAAAACGTACACTACTGTACGTCTCGCGACCTTCCGGGAAACTCTCTCACGAGAGTACACTAGTGTATATTCGGTATAGGACATCGATCGAAGAAGACCATCGTAGCCCAGACAACTCGATTCGTGGTGCGCAAAGACAACTGGACAGTGATAGGTAAGTAAAGGTTGAACAAGAATGACAAGGTAGGAAAGTAGGTACATATTAGGTCACTTAATCTTCCACCATCTGTTTCTATTACATTGAACAAAATATTCGAAACATAGTTGTTTATGGGAAATAGACAACTGTTGAAGGGAAACTCCTATGAATTTTCCTAGGATTTCCACACAGCATGTACACTGTAAAATGGGTGTACAATTCACAGGTGATTGGTCATAAATTCTCTCTCTCTCTCTCTCTCTCTCTCTATCTCTATCTCTCTCTCTCTCTCTCTCTCTCTCTCTCCCTCTCTCTCTCTCTCTCTCTCTCTCTCTCTTTCTCTCTCTCTCTCTCTCTCTCTCTCTCTCTCTCTCTCTCTCTCTCTCTCTCTCTCTCTCTCTCTCTCTCTCTCTCTCTCTCTCTCTCTCTCTCTTCCTTGTATCTGCATTGGTGTGTTTGTACATCAAGGTCTACTACCTTGCAGCACAACCTTGAGTTGAGGTACTTACCATATCCTTCCACAATCAATGGGACTGGGAAAACTCTGTCAGAAGTTTTTCGACAGAGTGGCATCGTTGACACCATGTTTGTTGAGAATAAGCAATACACTACCTTGCAAGTAGAGCTATAACACGAGCACACTGCTCTCCACAATGCGCTCATCGCCCAATGCATAGTAGAAGAAAAGCTACGTCGTGAGAAAGAGGACCAGGATACCTTTGTATAACATAGCATATTTGATCCTGAATTGTCTCCATCCCACACTGTGCCATTCCCTCAACGTCCACTAATGCCAGCGTCGTTGCTGCATTTTCTACTGCAATCGCCTTCACATCCACCACCTCTGGCACCATCCAGTCTGACCCCCTCGTAGTCACCGCCGTAGCCGGCGCAGCAGCAGCCAACGCTTTAGCATTGCCCCCGTAGTGTCAGAGATTTTTTTAACATGTCACCTCCCCACTTCAATCCTAACCTCAACTTCTCATCTTGGGATTTTTTTAACACGCTGGATCAGGGAGAGCAGTTATGGGAATATTACCATGAGCCGAATCCTTTGGCCAATCCTCCCTTCATCTCCGTCGATTCAGAGTTAGCTCGCGCTACCCGTGCCCTAATTTGTGGAGGACGTGATGATCTCTTTGATGAGATCGGGTCCTATAATGCTGACAATGCACGTTGTACGCTTGATGACCTAGTTGCTTCATACGCTCTCATTAAGGCACTTAAGTGACTGGCCATGCAACACAAAATATCCTCACTTTTGAGTTCAGCACATTATCTGTGCGTGCTGATGAGTTAGCTGATACCTATTGGGCTTGGAGTCTTAGAGTGTTACCCAACCTAGGCAAGACAAATCTTCGCCAGTTCCCAACAGTCCTCTCCATTCTCAACGATCTCATTCCCGAGCTCTCAGAAATTTTCAGGGAGATCAAAGCCTTTGAACTTCAGTGGCTCGCAGCTGAACCAGTCCATGCTAACGCCCCTATGGACCCTCTAGGAGTTCACAGCATAGTGCCTTACTGATTGGTGGAGGGCTTTGCAGAACACATTCACCGCGCTGCCGTTTCCACTGCTACTATTGTGCTCCCAACTTTGTCCACTTCCTCCTCTGTCTCACCTACCTCCTCATCCTCCACACTCCCTAGGGACTCAAGGAGAAGGCCGAGGTCACGAGAAAGGGAAAGGTGACAGTTTCGGTGGGAGGCTAGGTCTTGGAAAAGGTGGGCGTGGAAAGGGGAGAGGCTCTAGTAGCTCGTCATCTTCATCTTTTTCATCTAGCATGGTAACATGCACGAATTGTTGCACTATCTGCCCCCAAATGCCCCACGTCCCCTGATGATGCTTGCTTAAAATGTGCAAGGCAAGTACACTAGGCTCGTTCCTCTGGTGGCGGTGGTGGAGTGTCTTGTTTCTCTACCTCAAGTGCACCTTTTAGCCGTAGTCCGTCCACCTCCACTGATGCCGTTTCCCACAACATCTCCACGGCACCTCTCCTCCCGCCCTATCCCTGAGGGTACCCTCTCACGTTTAGAGGACCTTCCTACTACAATCCTCATTCCGGCCCCTTCTCTCGACCTAGATGGATCTCACCGAACTGCGTCCACTAGTGCTTGTTGTAAGGGGTCGTCATTGCCCCTAACCGTCTGGAGGACGATCGCTAGTTCGACTCCGCACTTTCTACAGTTCTCCACCACCGCCACCTCCATGATCGGGGAGGTGAGAGTGCATCTTCAGGTCTGGGGTCATTTGCGTGCGAGTGTGACTGTACACTTTGTGGTTCATCATCAAGTTGCATTCAGAGGCAGTTTCCTATCCGTGTTCCATGGATTGAGGACTTGTAGTCTGTTCCTCTTGCCTCGTTATTTTGCAGCGTGCGGCCAGCAGCTCCCGTTGTGCTCTGCCCTTGTTACCCTTGTTATCCCTCCTTGGGAGGGGTGTAGCCGAGCTCGCTCTACATGGCTCAAATGGGGGTCCCTCGTCTATGGGAAGCGGATGGGATGACTTGAGATTTGGAGATCCTTAAGTACCACAATCTTCTCTGTTTGCCATAACTATTGTAGCGCCAGTCGTGCCACGTGGCTTGAATTGGCCTGTGGACACCAGATGGGATGAATTGATGGTTTTGACTTGAGACCTTCAAGTATCGCGCTTTTAGCCTTGAGTCAACCTTCCCGTCTGCTTGCTACAACTATCCAAACACAACCTCATTTTACTTCAGTCAACTCATCGATGAGCAAAATCAAGCTACAGCCCAAAGATTGCCCCCATGCCGCTTCATTGGCCCATAGATTGCGAAGCTCCCGGCGGTGGTTCATTAAAGCCAGCCCTGAGAAATAGCGCGCCCCAATATGTGGCCTGAAGCACAACGCCATGTATTAGCTATTTTTTTTTTTTTATCTTGCCTCTTGTGTGATAACTCAACTTATTTTCTCCTCATACCCAAAAACTACCTCGAAATCATGAAAGAAAATTACTTTTGGCAAATGCCTCTCGTAAAAATTGAGGGTTGGGGGTTTTATTAAGGTTCCGGGCACCTCCCGGCCTTGCGGTAGCGGGGCCTGGAATGTTACCTACCAGATGTACACGAGTCCCTAATCTCTCCAAGTGGACATTTCTGTCATTACACAAATGGCCCACCGCGTGTTGAGACCTTGATCTTTCACCCTGACGGTCAAGGGCAATTCGGCCAACTGTCCTCGCCCTTTGATGAACCTTCTCACACTTTCTAATGACCACGACCACTTTCGAGAATCATCGACAGAAGTATCACAACCTTTCGGTCAATTCTCAACGCATGGAGACATATCTCCATTTATAAAGATGCATCTCGCATCTTCACCGTCGATCCTCGAAGCCCCCGGACGTCTCGGGAGAGCTTCTTGATGCTGACCACTCACGACACGACTCCACATGCGTCGTTCGACAATTGACCCAACGACCCCGACAATGCCTCATTTGTAACTCGACACTTGTATACATATGTTCGATCATTTTGACACTTGTTATCGAAGTACACTTATCTCTCACTATAACTTGCTGAAGTACCCCAAATGTGCAATTGTTTTCTGCCTTGCAACTTCTACTTGTTCACCATGTACGCACCGTTCGGCATAACACTTGGTATTAGAGCGTAACATTGCTGGAGAGGCATCCGACTACTTTGCCCATCCGGGGGACTGACTCACACAAGTCGCCAGCGCATCTCGCATGTCAAGACTCTGTAGACTTTGTGACTACGACGTGAAGCGAGCGAGCGCATCCGATGACCAGGAGTGGGTCTTCAGCGACGACTTTGGTGGTGGAGGAACAGAACGTGCTTATGCACGCGAACCCTGAAGCGGCAGCAAACGCTGGCCTGGTAGGCTGTGCGGCAGCTGGATCAACCCCTACGGCACCGATGACCAACCCGGTCGTGGATCCAAGGACGGTAAACCAGCCGCTCCTACCGACAGCCTCGACGATGACAGCAGGAACGACATGTGGCACCGGACAACAGGCACGGATCAGGGAGAAACTGGCAATCTGTATCTCCACACTCGAGGGCATCAAAAACCATTTGATTAAACAACTCAACGTCGCGATAGAGGCGCTTCGCAACGGAAGTGCACGAGAAGTGGTGTTTGTCGAGAGAAATACCCAACTCTTGAACGAACCCAAAATTTGACCGGCCCAACCAGTATCGTTCAATCCTGCAAATTCCAATGGACCGAAGATTCGGATGTGTTTGACGAGTTTGGGGGCGTGCTTCACCGCTACTGGGGTCAAAGACGATCAAAGGAAATCTGACCTTAGGTCTGCGCTTTTGCGTGGCATGGCACTAAGTTGGTGGTCTGATCTAAAATCCATTCAATGGCAGCAGGAGACCGGCGGAGCCTCATCATTGGCCAACGACGCCCGTCTCATGTCACTGACCGCAGGCGATCTACCCTTGGAACAGATCGACCTGCAATGGCAAGACGAGCTGATGCCACCAACTGACTGGAATGAATTTTTGTGCGCAATACGTGCATGCTTTGGACGACTGAACGAGAGGTCGGACACTTGGTACAAGCTCTAGCGTCTCCGTCAACAGTCGAGCGTGACAGAGTATATGCAAAGATTCCGCGAGATAATCACTCGTGTATACATCTTCCTCGACGGGCTCTGTTTTCACTAAAAAAACAGCCTCAAACGAGACATCTGGCAAGCAATTGCCATTTTTGGCATCCAAAACAACTTATCGCAGATGATCATAGCAGTAGAAAGAATCGATAGTGCCGACTACAATGCTCAGATCCAGGAATCCTACCACTGGCGACCTTACAACCATAATTTTTGCGAGAACGGACAAGGCCAGTCTGGGGAATCCTCGACTGTGATGGAAGTGGACGCCGTCGACCAGAGAGATACGCCCACTTGTTACAACTGCGGAAAGGCCTGGCATATTTCTCCCAACTACCGAAACCAGTAGTAGGCCAAAAAGGAGGGAAGTCGTAGAAGAATAAGTCGGAAAATGGCAAAGGGTAGGAGTGAAAGGTACGAATATTGTCCACGAGGAGCGATGTGCGCCCATTGATCTCCCATCTGAACGGCCTACGACACCGCAGAGGGTTTCCGAGATCGCAAAGTTTGACGAGGGATACGAGGTAGATCAACTGGCGATACTGCTAAAAGTTTAGCCTCGAGGATGCAAGAGTCGTAGAACAGTATCGGCACTATTGGATGGAGGATCGTTTCACAGTTTCGTAAGCCACCACATGGTTTGCCAGCTGGTTTTACAGAACAAACCAGGGATGTTTGAAGGAAAAACTGTCGACGGAATATTGTAAATATGGAGACTCCGAAAACCACTACGACTAAAGGTGGGAGATCTACGGGATGTAACGGTCTAGAGGTCATGCATTATGAGTGACCAAAAAATCGTCGAAAGAGATTTTCTATACCGACACAATATGCAGGTTGACTAGAACAACGGCGAAGTCTACATAGAAATCAACGGCACCAAGCGACATTTTACGTGTGTGGGACAGAAGACGACATCGGCAGTAGCAGAGGCTGAAACAACAGAGAAGTCTCAATAGCCAAAAAGCGACAACCTGTGCAGCCGATACCGCTCAACATGGCCAAACAATGCATATGGTGAGGAGCTTGTGCGTGGCTCATACATGTCCAGCCAATGGAGGAAGCGGAAGTAGTAGTAGCTGACTCATTAGCCTCAACAGCCTCATCGGCCTTATTGGCATAAAAAAGATTCGTAATGGTACCCGAAGAGTTCGCACCACTCATCCAAAAGTTTGCAAATGTCTTCCGTGACAAACTCCCAAAAACCCTACCACCTCAATGTGACATCGACCATTGCATCGAGTTGAAACCGGACAGCCGACCCAGAATTCGAGGGACCTATTGGATGTGCGTGGACTACCGGGCGTTGAACAACGCTATAATCAAGAACCGCTATCCTCTCGCCTGAGCTGACGAACTTTTTGACCAACTCCGAGGGGATCGGATTTTCACCAGAATCAACCTACGTAGCGGTTATGACCAGATTTGCATGGCAGACGCCGACATCATGAAGAAGGTGTTCTGAACTCGCTTTGGGCATTTCGAGTTCATGGTAATGCTGTTCGGACTTACGAATTCCCTGGCGACGTTCATGGTGGTAATGAACAATATTTTACGCGTGTACCTAGACGATTTTGTCGTGGTATACCTCGACGACACCCTAGTGCACAATGGACATCTCTGAAAAGTTCTTGAAGTTTTACGAAGAGAGAATTTGTTTGGAAAAATCTCCAAGTTCGACTTCGGTCGCCGTTCGATCAAGTTTTTGGGTCACGTCATCAACAGCAGGCGGATCACCATGGATCCGGGAAAAGTGGCAGCAATTGCTGGTTGGCCGACACAGACCAACGTTCGAGACGTTCAAGTTTTCCTTGGCTTCTGCAATTACAACCGACGTTTCATATGGGATTACGCCCGAGTGTCAGCACCTCTCTTTTACCTTACTCGAAAAGAAAATGAGTGGCGGTGGGGAGAGAGCGAAGAAGAAGCGTTCATTGCTTTGCGAAATACTCTCACCTCGCGCCAGCCGTATATTTAGCCGATCCAACGGTCAATTACGTCATGGCTACAGACGCCTCAGATCAAGCCATCGGAGGAGTCCTCTTGCAAGATCATGGCAACAGCGAGCAATCGGTTGCACACATCTCCTGAAAACTGCAAGAAGCGGAACTCGACTACGCCGTACACCAGAAAGAGATGCTGGCGGTTGTACATGCATTTAAGCCATGGCGGTGTTATCTGGAGTGCCGCCGGTGCATCGTACGCACCGAGCACCATGTGGTGAAATATTTGAAGGTGCAACCAAGCCTCAGTTGATGTCAAACCCGATGGATGGAGTTCCTTGAATCAGGGTTCGACTACTATATCGAGTACCGGCCAGGCAAAATCAACCAAGCAGACACATTCAGCCGCCGACCATATTTGATGGATGAGGCAGCAACATTACAACTGCAGCGAGATTTCCATCTCAAGCAGTTGTTCAAACGAGGCTACGACGAGCACGGGGGATACGACAAAGCGAAATTATGGTATGACGTACATATTGGAGGAAACAATTCACTCGTCAGGTGGTCGTTCCCCCGAGCGAAGAAATTCGCCGCATGCTGCTCGAAGAACGCCTCGACACTAGTCCAGGCGGATATTTCGGAGAAGACAAGATGCTGAAGAAGCTGGCGAAGCGCTACTGGTTGGACATGATGCAATCCGACATGACCAATTCCTGAAAATCCTACGACACGTGTCAAGGACAAAAATCCCGTTGCACAAGGCCACCTGGACTTTTGCAGCCCCTCCCCATTCCGATGGAACCGTGGACCGACATCTCCATGGACTTCATCACTGGATTACCTGTCACACCCGAGGAATATGACACAATCATCGTGGTTGTCGAAAGATTTTCCAAAATGTCTCACTTTATTCCGACTACGACCATCATCCTTGTCGAAGGAACAGCGCGGCCATTTCTAAACAACATCGTGCGACTACACGGCGTTTCGAGAACCATCACAAGTGACAGGGACGGTCAAATTAGAAGCCCTTTGTGGCGCAAACTGAGACTCGCTATGACAGTTCGATCCAACTATCAACAACGTTTCATGTTCAAACCGACGGCCAAACCGAGCGGACCAACCAAATGCTCGTACAACTTCTCAAAAAATTATGAGAACCACATGATACGGACTGGGCGCAAAAACTCCCGACCGCCGAAATCGCGTATAATTCGACGATCTCCACCGCAACGGGTAAAATTACTTTTGAAGGGGTGTATAAAAAACTTCTCGCTACACCAGCGGGACTTCACAGCCAAAGCAACATCCCCGCGGCTGACGTCCAACGCCGTGACTTTTCCACCATCTTGGATGAAACACAATAAACACTTCTGAAGATGCAAGCGGCGATGAAACGAGAAGCTGACCAACATCGCAACAACGATTTTTTCGTCGCGTCGACAAAGTCCTCAGCTCGACCAACATCAAACTCCGTGGAGCCAATTATTTGAAG
Source organism: Penium margaritaceum (assembly GCA_023375785.1). Lineage (NCBI taxonomy): Eukaryota > Viridiplantae > Streptophyta > Zygnematophyceae > Desmidiales > Peniaceae > Penium > Penium margaritaceum. Next base: position 61,492 of record SZWC01004753.1, on the reverse strand, counting down.
TTCAAACCCCGATGGTTGGGACCGTTTGAGATCGAGCGCATGCAAACCCCCGTGGTTGCGCGACTCAAACTCCTCGAGACTATGCAAGTTCATCCGGTGTTTCATATCAGCAGACTCGAGCACTACCAAGACCCTGGATAGAACTTCCCCGGCAAGGATGTCCCTCCCCCTCCTCTTGTACAAGTAGACGAGGACATTGAATACGTCATCGAGGACATCCTTAGCCATCGACAATGTGGATAAAGAACAAACCCTACTGCTCTTGGATTTCAACGAATGGAAAATTGCGGATTATAAAATCTATGAAGTAAACAAGATTTTTTAGGTTTGGAATATTGTAGTAGTCTTTACTGGTCGAATATGCATTAAGTGGTACCTTGATTTCAACGTTTATGTGGAGAAAAACACCATTGAAGTTTGAAATATCTTAGCCTCACATAAAATTCGAGTTCAATTATTTATATGGTATGTAGAAGTCATTGAACGAAAAAGTGTATCACATTCAATGAACTCAAAAAACATTTAATATCGACATCCAAGAGTAGTAGGGTAATATCTTGTCAAGTGGCACGACTAAGACGTCACTCATAACAGCTGGAAATCCTACGACAACCTCCGAGACGTCGATCACCTAATTGACGGCTACTACTATCGTCTCTGGGCCAAATCTGTACGCGCTTCGGAATGTCGCGGCTAAAAGGGGGGGAACTGTTACGCACGAGCCATACATGAGTTCCTAAGCACTCGCCAGAGAGATTTTCCCAGTGGGTATTTTTGTCATTACACAAATGGCCCACCGCGTGTTGAGACCTTGATCTTTGGCCCTGACGGTCAAGGGCAATTTGGCCAACTGCCCTCGCCGTGTGGGGAACCTTCTCGCACTTTCTGACAACCCCGACCACTTTCGAGAATCATTGACAGAAGTATCACGACCTTTCGGTCGACGTCTCAATGCATCAAGACATAGCTCGATCCACAAAGAGGCAGCTCGCATCTTCACTGTTGATACTCGAAGCCCCCCGACTTCTCGGCGGAGCTTCTTGAATCTGACCACTCACGACGCGACTCTGCATGCATCGCTCAACAATCGACCCAACGACCCTGACTATGCCTCATTCGTAACTTGACATTTGTATATATATGTTCGATCATTTCGACACTTGTTATCAAAATGCACTTACCGATAATTGTAAACTGCTCAAGTTTCCAAAAAGTCTGTATCGTGTCCTGCCTCGCAACTTCTACCTGTTCACCATCTACGCTCTGCTCGGCATGACATGGTAGGTTCCCTTTCAACGAAGGGGGAGTTTAGTCTCCCAACATTTTTAGCATATGTAAAAAGAGTTTCGGGTAAGTAGAAAGTGACCGGATCCGGCGAAAATACTGCAAGTCAACGGTGGACAGAAAGCCCATATACCCCTCCTTACGGACGATAAGCCCCATCCGCCCCTCCACCGGAACGAAAAGCCCAATCCACCCCTCCATCAGAACGATAAGCCTTATCCGCCCCTTCGCCAGAACGATAAGCCTCATCTGCCCTTTCGACACAGACGTGAGTTTGCAAGCGTAGAAAATCAAAAACATACCACTCTCGTTTCTGAAAAGATAGCATGTCGACGTCGCATGGATGCGGCGTTGACATTCTGAGTTTGCATGGGGGGCCCAAGACTCCCCATGCGTTGAAAGGGAACCTGCTGGGCCCCGGTAATGGGGGGCACTACAGGTTCCTGCGGAAGAATAAACCCTAAAACCCTGAGTGAAATTTGGGGGTGGGTTTTTCTATAATTAGTATATCAAATGAGGGTATAAAGTTGAAAAAAATTCAAAATAAAACAAAAAGGGATTTTCGACTCCCTACTGATGGAGCGGGGATTCCTACGGACGCCCGTCGACCGGAATCCCTGAAGAAGTCCCCCCCCGCTCTCCCCCCCGTCTCTCGATAGCCCACCGGCCGCCCGTTCCATCGGGAACCTCAATCTCGACGGCCTTGATCGGCGGGTGGGTGGGTGGGCAGGTGGGCTGGAAGAGGCGGGGGGTTGGGGGGTTGGGGGGGGGGGG
>SZWC01004753.1:13669-29597 GCA_023375785.1 Penium margaritaceum | reverse complement strand
AGGGGCAGGAGGGGGATGAGGAGGAGGAGGGGCAGGAGGGGGATGAGGAGGAGGAGGGGCAGGAGGTAGTCGACCTCGTCTCAGTCTCCTGTGAGGATGAAGGGGTCGACCTCGATGATGCAGAGGGTCGTGAGGAGGAATGGATGGCTTTCCATGAGGAGGTGAACAACATCAACCGTTCTTGGGGCATTTGGTAAGTTTGTCACAGTATGCAGCCTGCATTGACTTACTTTGCACTCCTGCAAGTGTGCCTTGATGTTAATGCATGTTTTCATAACATAGTTTTAACCCGTGTTTCCCCCTCTGACTGTTTTCCTTGTGTGTGCTTTGCAGAGCGTAGTGAAGACCACCTCCTATGGAGGAGCTGCATGCCAGATTTTAAGTGGCTCCGGACTGCAATCTTGCCTCAGACTAGTTTCCAGGGGTGGTGTAGTTAGGTTGGGTTGTAGTTGGGTTGGTAGTTTTGGATAGCTCAGTTCTGGATAACTCAGTTTGACCCTAGTTCAATTCCTGAATACCATCCAACTTCTCAACTTTTGGGTAGTTCTCGATGAATGTTGTCAAATTTCCCTTTGCGTTGAAAATAATTCACAAGAAGGTACCAAAAATGTCTACAAATAGGCTCATGACGTGGTCATTTCATTCCCTTTGAATGAAATGTCTATTCCTTCTAAGCACTTAGACAAGGACCCTCAAACATGACTTCATGTCATTCACTTGACTAGACTGTGGGATTATTTTCTGGAGTAGGTGTAACATTTGTGTGTCAGACAGTGTATTCCTACTTGTGGCAGCGAATAACTACGAGATATGTAGGCATGTGCCAGTGTACAGTGACATACAATGATGAATGTCCAATGGATGGCTGTACAAGTGAAGCACAATTAGATGACCAGCACGGGGAAGACGTTTTCTACGATGAAGAAGAAGAACAGGTGGAGCCACATGAGGGCGATGAGGACATTTTCTTTGATGTAATACCCTGTCAGGGATGGCAGGGATGTGGATGTGAGGTGTGTTAGTGGCTCTGGTTGTACAATGTCCTGGATCCAAAATGGTTGGATGCAGAATGGTTTGGGTAGAAGTGCTTGTTCCTCGCTGTCTGGAGAGATGTACATGCTCGATAAAATGACTATAATGTCCATGGAAAATATGACTTATGGTACCCATGCAATAAATGACAATTGTATCAATTTCTCAATCCACAATAATTCATCTATGTCCATAGAATTGTACATTCTTCAACACGTATGAAAAACTTGAGAACAAAGTGATGGAGGCTATGTGGAAAAGAACACCTCCAATGCACTCTAACGGTCATGTATTCAAACAAACTGCAACCGAGAACCTATAGAGATTAAAACAACTGTGCCCATAATTGTCTCTGAATTAAATCTCGAATGCCCATACTGATGCCCTATACAATGTACACTGTATACCCTAAACACTTGCAGAATATGACAGTTATGCCTACAAAAAGAAAACGGTAACATGCGATGTAGCCACTACGGACTCGGTAGCTCGGTCCATGTCCTCAGCTCCCATGGCTCGGGACAGTTGGGTGGCCTACTATTTGGCATGGGCACTCCCAAGTTCCATGCCATGTGTTCCGGAGTCACAGGAGGTAGGGCTCATGATGGTAATTCATGGCCCAACTGTACGTTACATGCTACATACCGCTCCCACTCCTCCTTTAGTGCAACCCATGCCCAATGAGCCGCCACAGGATCCACTACGGGAGTATCCATCCATGATGTGCCGGCCCATTTCAACGGACGTCGTTGTCCATGTCAATCCAACGTGTAAAAGTTCGGCAGTACGTGTAAACTTAGAGCAGTTTACTGACGGGAAAGCACATTAAGAACACAGGTTAATACCCGTTCATGGTGCGAACCGGTACAAACAAGAGGTTCAGTAGTTGAACCTGTTTGCGCGACCCTGAGGGGACGTCGGCACAAGCAACAGACGTCCATTGACGGTGCGCATGGCGTCGGCAAATTCCACCGTGGACAATATCTCATTGGCGCTGGCCGCGTCCATTTGGCGACCATTCATTGGCGATAGCACTTTCCTCTTCCATGCAATGCGCAATCGTCGCCTAAAGCGCGACAAAATCGGTTCACATGTATGGCTCCAGCTTCCACGAACTCCACCTCACAGAATGAAAAATGGCGAAACTATGGACAGGCTTTCATGACAGCCTGTCAACATCCAAGGCCTGCTTCGGACATGCATTTTCTTCATGACTGAATACTTTGAGCGAATAGTGGATGCATTTGTCATGTTATTTGTTTTCTGCTTGCACATTTGGAAACATGGTCACCGCTGTCATTTTGTTTCCGACTATGGACACCGCTGACAGATCGGTTACGACTGTGGACACCACCGTCGTTTTGTTTTCCACTATGGACACTGCTGATCTATCGACCCAAACGATGGGCACCGCTGTATTTGTGCACATTCATTTACTCCCCTACACAATGTGTGCGTGTGTGGAGTAAAGAGAGGAGAGGTAAAAGAGATTTTTAGAGCATGTATGCCCATGCTAGACGAGGTTAATGTCTCTAGTCCGGTCGGTGACCAATCACACATTTAGTACCCTCTTGTCTTGCTCCACATGCGCTTTCCTCTATCATGCTTGTACATGAGTAGCTGCCCTCGGTTTCATGTCGATAGGTCGGGCTCGACCCCCGGGTGGCAGTGTGGGATCGACGTGCCTCTCACACAGTTGGTACCACGCTCACCGGCTCTCGCTAAGTAACACCCGCTACTCGTGCTTTTCTGTAACTCCTGAGCAAGGAAATAAAGTATCTCTTTCGGCCATGGCGTGTTCTCCTTGGGACGTTTCCCACGTCCTTGCACATTTACTTCATGACACCCATGGTTCTAGCAGTCTATTCTAGAAAATACTGGTATCAGAGCAAGTGAAAGGGTACACCCTCCCCTCATTCCAAGACCCTGGGCCATCGCGCTACTCATTGGCGGCACTATAATGCCTCCGCCGCCATACTCGCAATAATTGCGGCTCCCACCTCACTCACCCCATAGTTGCTCTGCCCGAGGCTTCAGTAGCAGCAGCAGCAGGAACTGCCATGCTGTCGGCATTGTTATGCATTTTGCTCCCTAGCTGCAAATCTCCGCATCCCCACACATTAGTGCAGCACGATCTTGTGCCCACAGCATCGTCAGCAACACCATCTACTGTTCTTGTTAGCTCCTCTGTCCAAGGCATCAACATTGATTGAAGGTGCTGCCTTGCCATCAACATTGTGCCGTATGTGGCTCTCCGGGTGCAACTCTCCACACTCCTGCACGTGTAGTGCATTGGGATCTTGCACCCGCCGCATCACCAGCAGCACCAGCCGCTGTCCTGGTTGTTTTGCTCCGCGTGCACCTCCACCCTCTATTGTGGTTTCACCAGGCATTTACAACATCCACAAGCGCATCATCTCCAGTCCAGCCATCCGCAACGCATAGGTGGCTGCTCTTCACAACCCCGACATCATCACATGCACCTCGCTCGTGTCCCGGTAGCACCACCACTGCCACCACATTTGGGTTCAAGGCTGCCGCTCCTCCTTTGTCATCCATCTACACCCCCAAGCACTCACACCTCATGCGGTAGCAGCAGCCGCAGTCCGGCCTCTTCTCGGCTGTGCCGTCCCCCTTGTAGCTTCTGTCTCTTCATGCAGCACTAACTCCTTTTGCAGAAGCTCCATCTCACCCCGCGCTCGACCCAATGGTAAAGCCAGTTGACCCCAATCGACCCTCTGACACCAACAACGACTGAGAGGAGGGGGCTTCACAGGGCACTGCGTGCAGCCGCATTGAGACGCTAGTACCACACGACAGGTGGGCGTGGCCGCAGGACAAGAACGCTGATGTGCCCCTCTGGGTGCAAAGGCTTTTACCCCATCATTGGCCTGAGGACATTTGTTGTATTGAGGAGGTGAGAGAGTGTGAGATTGAGTCCCTGTTGTACACCGTCGAGTGTCTGAAAGAGTCTCATCCAAGTATGCGTCCCTCTGATCAGCAGCCTTATCCTGATAGCATCTTAGTCACCAGTCAGTGTAGCTAGCGAAACAGAATAACCTGGACGTGTGCCACTTCTCCTTGCACACTATGACCCTTACAGTCGTGCTGGGGTAGTCATTGAAAGAGCAGGAGGTGCTACTGCCACTTTCTCAGCTACAGCAAGGGCCAGCAAGGGCTCCTAATGACACTACAGTTGGATGAGATATAGCTGCATACACTAAGGCAACTACCTCCCATTCTCCCTTGGTATCTGCTCTGAACATTGTGGTGCAAGTTGCGGCAGCCTCATCAGCCATTGCCACGGCTGCTGCCACGTGACAGATACCACTTCGAGCACAGTACGTTGCATCCGCAATCTATAGCAGCAGCAATTCCAACTCCCTGAGGGGAGCCTCGTGCTCTCGCACACCACACCAAGACAAGCGTGTTGATTGCATCCGCAACTGCAGCCATTGCGGGTGCCACAATGACTGGACTGCACTTTCTTCTGGTGGTTGTCACAGCGTGGGTGTCCATCATCGCCTCTTCTGTAGCAGCCATCGTCTTACCACTCTTTTCCATTCTGCCTTGCCGATAGTGTGGTGAGCGTCTCATCCTTCTCCTCTTCTCTCTCCTTTCTTTTACATACCAATTCACAGATCATGCTTGAGAACACAAAGACTTTCAAGACAGTGCAGGTAACACTGCATGAAACAAATGCTGACAAGTGTCGGCTCCAGGAGGAGCTTCAGCGTGCGGCTGATGCTAAGGCAGATATGGCTACTGTAGTAGCAGTCATTGTCATGGAGCGTCTACGCTCCATTCCTGCACTTGCTGGTGCAGCGGGTGCTGTGAAGTCTTGGAATGCTATTGGCACTGAGGCTGCTGGGGAGCGGGTGGGGCTGCTTTTAACTTGGGGTCCACTAGAGCAGGGAGGTCATCTAGCAATCCTACTGTTTCACACCTTTGCCACACTCTCACTCCTTTGCAGCCATCCCAGCAGCTTCACCACCTCACTTCACACCCAAGCTAAATTTTTCTTTGTGGAAAACCTGGTTTAGCTCATGGGCACAAGGTGAGATCCTCTAGGGATACTACTTCCCCGCTGACCCTAGTGCATCAACGCTATTCATACCTTCCTATTTAAAGCTGCAAATGCTGTAAATGGCTTGATCATTACGGGTCCCAATGACCTTCTTGATGACTTCGGCATATACAATGCTGACACCACACGTCGTAGTCCTGCTGACCCCATTTGTGCATACGCCTTCATCTGCTGCCGCAAAGCCATCATAATTCATGTAGCTTAGAGCAATCTCACTGTTCAGTTCAACCAGCTGTGCATGAGGGCGGATGAGTGAGCTGATGCATACCGGGCCTTCAGCCTCTGCCTTCTCTGCGATCTTGACAAGGCCAGGTCCGGCCAGCTTTCAGCCAGTCTCTCTATCGTGGCTGGTCTTATCCCTGAGCTGACTGACCTGTATCTGCATGTTCCTCGCAATGAACTTGATGGTTTTGATTGTGAGCCAGTGCCAACCAAATCACCCCCTGGCATCGGCTCGTCACAGCGGCCCGTCACACTGATAGTTGGAACAGTCTCCAAAACAAGCGCTTCCATGACACTACTGTGGCTGCTGTGACCACATCGTCTCCTGCTGCCTCATCCTCGTCCTCCTTTGCCACCACCACATCGACCTCCTCTACAGCTGTGGCTAACTTGACACACATTGCCTTTGACTTCCGACTTGAGGGGGTCAAGTCGGAGTCGCCAAGTCGGTCCAAGTTGACTTGGACACCGACTTGACTTGACCCCTTCTTGTTTAGCCGGGGTCAGTTTTCACCTCTTGTGTCACAAGGGACTTGAGAACGTTGGAACCACAGTTTTTTTTTCTGGGGGCGGGCTCAAATCACGTTGTGTCTAGCGAGAACTCGATGTTTGATGCACTTTTCCATGCCGGATGGTTGATCCCCGCGGTGTCCATTCATTGGTGAAAAGCATTACACGCGATATGTGACAGCTATGCTTGGCTAACAGCCAAGCATTGGTCCTGCAGGGGAGATATGACACGACCATGCGTGCTTAAAGCGTGGGTGGTGCGTGTACATTGTGTGTGAACCTGGTGTGCTTCTTTTGTGGCATTGAACAAACCAATGGGAAGCATTCTTGCACGTCACGGAAGGATAATTGTGACATATGGCAAGGGTTTGATGAGTAGTCTCACAAACCGAGTAGCAGTTTGACAAACCCGTACGTAGCGCATCCACCGTTGCACCTTCCGAGGAGCCCAGTTTCTGGAATATCCTTGCCATGCATTTGACAAGAAGAAGTTTACTCTGTCCCACTCGGCCGCCATGGCTGGGAAGGGTAAGCACTCCACGGGTGCACAAGTGGCTGCCTCACCTAAGCTCCCTGTACTCTCCAGGGACTTCCTCGTCCAGGCGCTCAGCAAGTTTTTCCGACCCGTATCTACACAGGCAGGCTATCCCGGGTTTCATTGTGGAGCATGTGGTGTCATCAAGGCAGGCGGTTCAGACCGCATGCGCAGTCATGTTGGAGCAGCCGTGCACAACATCGTGAAGTGCAAGTACCCTCCTGCTGCTGCCCGGGCCATGCTCAGCCTCCCGCCTCCTGCTAGCCCTCCAGACGCCTTTGTTCCATACGACGATAAACTTTACAATGGCCAAGGAGAAGCGTGGGGGACGAAGGACCAACCCATGGACTGGCAAGCACTGGTCCGAGAGCGGAAGAGATAGGAGGCAAGAGCAGCGGTGGGTGTGGGTGGAATTAGTGAAAGCAGTTGCCCGATAGATGCCATTGATAACCCTGCCGGCAGAACACCCGCCACCATTCCCGACTCACTGCACAGCTCCACTCCCGTGTTAGCTTCCTCTCTCAACATGGCATGGAAAACCACGATGCCCAAGCACATCGCCAGCCCTGCCAACTCACAGTGTGAGAAGGCAATTTTGCGGATCATGGCAAAAAACGTTCTGCCAATTTCTTTCTGCCGAGATCCTACTGTCTTCGAGCTGGTGGAAGACACACGACACACAAACCCGGCCTTCAGACTGCCCAGCAGAGATTGTGTCACTGACATCATCCTTCCGGCGCTGGATGTTGAGCTCGAGGAGTTGGAGGCCCGCGGATGGGATATTTTTGGGGTAAGCATAGGAGTGATGGTATATAGATAAGAATAAGTACCCGTCTGTGTTCTTCACCCATTGTGTTGCACATTCCCTGGACCTGGTTTTAAAGGATGTTGCTAAGACAGAGTGGGGAGCGGCTCTAGTTGCCAAGGCTGAGAGAATTGTTTCATTCTTCAGGAACAAGGAATTCTTGAGATCCTGGCTGAAAACCGAGGGAGGAAAGGTGCTTCTGCCAGCTGTTGCTACTCGTTTTGCGTCCGTGCACAAGATGTTGGAGCGTTCACTGCAAATGCGTGACATACTCCTGAACATGGTCAACTCCTCGAAGTGGTCAGAGTTTGGAACTACGGGCAAGGATGCAGGATGGAATGCTAAGAAAAAGGAGGTGTGACGGCTGGTCAGGATGGGAGTCTTTTGGGTGCAGGTGACAGCCATGGTAAACCTGATGTTTCCCATTGTCCCGGCTCTGCGAAAGGTTGATGCTGCAGGTGGCACTGCTGGCATTGTGTTTGAGACTTTGCTGGACACAACTGAATCTTTGAACAAGCTTACTGTGTCTCGGGGCAGCCGCCGTGCTGCGTGCAATCCATCGTGGGTGAAGTTTTCCCTTGAGCGCCTGTGCATACGTTGGACTAATCAAATGTTGTGCCCCATTTTTGCCACAGCACGTCGTTGCCACCTGCAGCATTTCGGCCACAAATTCGATGGCGATGAGAAGATGATCGAGGCCTGGAACACAGTCGTGAATGCGATCCTGCCAGACAGCCGGGAGCAGGACATGCTGTGCGCTGAGCTGGAGGGGTTTGAGAATGGACGGGTGACTCCCGAAGAGGACCCTGCAAAGGCACGGGACGTGCAGCGGGCCAAGGAAGATGTGCAGCAGGTGATTGCTGGTGAGCTGCCAGCATACAAGTGGCATGCTCGCCACATGACAGGCCTCCCAACACTGAGAGCCTTTGCCATGAGGCTCTTGGCGCAGCCGTGCAGCATTTCTGACAACGAGTGCATGTTCAACAAACACGAGATGATCCAGACCACATGACGCAACAGATTGAAGGTTAAAACTATGGAGCTGCTGGTACATGTTAACATGCGCCTGACAAGGATGTACGGCAAGAAAAGTGCCAAGAAGCAGACAACTGAGATCAAGCAGGCCATGGAGGAGGAGGCTGGTGACAGCGACAGCGAAGCAGACGGCGAGGTCGAGCCAGACGAGGAGGAAGATTGGGCGTGGAATCCACTGATTGTAGATGCAGCAGATGGAGATGACTCAGAGGTGGCCGAGGTGAGAGCCCATTTGGCAGGGGAGGAGGAAGGATGTAACACAGAGGATGAGGACGACGAGGCAGAGGATGACGAGTTTGACCAGATGGAGGAAGATGGAGGAGGGGATAGTAGTGGGAAGGAAGAGGATAGAGAAGAAGAGGAGGAAGAGGATGTGAGGCAGACTTTGAGGAAGGGAGTTTGCAAGAGGAAGGATGTTGAGGCAGCATATGGCTTAGCAGGGGCAAATGCAACATCAGGACGGACTGGGACTGGTGCAGCAGCAGGGTCATCTACAGCAGCAGGTTCTGCACCTGAAAGAAGCGCAGCTGCTGGAGCAATGGGCTCAGCAACAGCCAGTGCTACAGCTGAAGCTTGCATCAGAGGTTTTGTAGCAGCTAGTGCTGCAGCTGTAGGTGCAAAGAGCACAGAATGCCCCAAGAGGATTTGCAAGGGGCGTTAACTTGCTTTCATGTACATGTGCTTTCATGTGCCGTGCAATTTACAAGTTTTTGATTCCAGATTCAGTGCCATGTCCATTTCCAGGTTACTTAGTGTGCCATGTCCATGTCATTCATTGACAACCTCAGACTTTCTTGTTGTGATAGAGAAGTACTTCCATGTTAGCTCATGCAAAAGTTGATCACACATCAGTAAACTTTTCAGCTTGAGCTGAGTATTATGGAATGGTATGGTCAATGCATGTTTGTTGTCTTCTCATGATTGGCCACAACCAATGCAGCAAACAATGTTGTACACCAAAATGGTGCAAAGTAAAATTGATGAACATGGATGTGGAGGAAAAATAGCCTTGAATTGAGCCCAGTTGCCCTGTTTGAAACCCCGACTTGGATAGGCAAAGTCGACTTTGTGGATCATGCCAAGTCGACTTGGAGCCAACTTGGCGACTCCATGTCAACTTCGGCTTTGAAAAGGCAACATGGAACTTGACACAGGGGGTCGGCGGGGAAAATGGTGGCAACAATCACGGCTGAGGCAAGGGTCATGGTCAAGGCAGACGAGGTGCCAGCAACACACTCAGCGAGCAGACACATGCGGGAACTGCGGTGCCACAGGGCACTTTCTGCCAAAGTGCACAGCCCCACGCAATAAAGTGTGCCTTACCCCGGCTATGCGAGCTCACTGGGCTTGCACAGATGTGACCTTCTCTTTGTCGCTAATCCCTCCACCTCCTCTACCGCATTGCTCCCTTCCCGACTATAGTTCTATTGCACCATCTCCTGGTTCCATCCCCGCATGGGGATGGTTTCCACCACCCATGGGACCAACCTACTACGGGCCACATTCTTCTCAGTAAACCCCACCTGCCTGGTCTCGGGTTGGTGTCAGTCTCCCTGCGCTGCGTCCCAGCGATCATCTTTCCGACAGTTGTCGTGTTGAGGAGCGTGCCCTCAAGAAGCGTCTCGCTGAACTGCTCCACCTTTGTGATCATGGAGGTGAGGGTGTGGTAGGCATGTCTCATTCCCTTGTCTGTGAGTCAGATGGAGCTCTTTGTGGCACGTTTTTGGGAGGGGAGGTGATTCAAGGCTGCCTTCCTGATGACTTTCCGTGAACTGAGGACTGATGGTCTCCTACATTCTCTCACCGCCTCTGGGATTCTCTCACCCCACACTCAGGAACTGTCACTTTTTGTCCTGTGTTGCCCTCCACTTGTGTCTCTACTGGCTTATGGATCGTTGATGACCTCATATTGTTCCTCCTTCGTGTCTCTTGGTCCTGTTTGCTCAGTCCGCTTTGTTCGTACCAGCTCTGGAACCGCACCCTGGCTGAGAGGGTGCGCTCTCTTCTCTCTCCCTCCGGCCAGTCCCCTCTCTTTGCTTTTGAAGCCATGTCCTACATGACTTGGGTGTGGAATCATATCTCCCAGGGTCCTCTCCCTTTTCATGTCACACCATTTGAACGATGGACTGGTCATTGTGTTGACCTGCATCTTGCGCGTGTGTGGGTGTCTGTTGCTGCTATGTGGCTACACGATGATCACTGTGAGGGCAAGCCCGCTCCTCGGGGTCGTCAGTGCATTTTCCTTGGTATTTCTTCTTGCTCCAAGGCAGTGCGCTTTTGGGACCCGTTTCAGCGCCATGTCATTGAATCCCATGATTCTCTTTTGTTAGAGGGCGTGTTTGAGCGGGATCTTTCTTTTCTTGCCTGTCGAGTTTACGAGCCGCATATCGCTAAAGCAACCTTTGACCGCATCAGTTGACAATTGAAAGGGAAGCCCCCGCCCTCTCTACATCTTCTTCTATGCCGTTTGTTCTGACTTACCCTCGCCTCAGGGCCTGGTGAATGATTCTGTCCCGAGCCCTTTCATTACTCCAGGCTCTTGTCATTCTCTCCCTTGTACTACCAATTTTTCTTCCCCTCCTTTGGCTGTAGCCTCTCCTCCCCTACCTGCTGTCCCCTCACAATCTTCTCAAGCAAGTCTCATGCACACACCACTCTCTTCAGTCCCGCCTGCATCCTCTCCCACTACGACGCTCCCTGAGTCCTCTACTCCCACTTCATCAACTATTCTGTCTTTTCAAGCATTACCCTCTACCTCCTCTGCTCGCCTTGTGTCTCCCTACATGCATTGTGGTCGTTTGCGTGCACTGTCCAAACAGTTTCATGTGCCCTCTGCCTCTTCCCAGGGTACCTTTACACATGGTCTCACTGGTCCAAATCGGACTGCTCTGTTTGGCGAGCCTGAACTTTGTGCCCTTGGGCTCACTGTGTCAGCTGAATATTTCTCCTCTGTATCCATAATGGATTCAATCTCTGCTTTTGGGTACTCTATCTTATGGAGAGCATGTTTCTTCATGCTCTCGGTATGTCTGTATGTAGGTATGTGGCCCACTAGCTTGCCACTACTGGTGTTTCACCACTGCATGCAAATTCTGTGACAATTCACAATGCCCGCAAAGCCACTGAATCCTCTCCGTGGAAGGCAGCCATGCAGGATGAACTCAAGGCTCTGTTTGAGCATGACGTGTATAACATTTTCAGTCCCCTCCTTGGCAGACAAGCTGTCTCAGCCAAATGGGTTTATCACCAAAAATTGAAGCTAGACAGCACAGTAGAGCGGTACAAAGCGCATCTCGTGCGGATGTATCTATTAATTGTAGTGAAATTTCTGTCATGGTTCTCTCAGTGTCCCAGAGAGTGACACCTTGAGACTGCGCCTTGTGTGGTACAATATGCTCTCTCTACCCCATACTTGGGCCTTGGCTGAAAGTGTTAATATCTGTGGTCGAGTTGGTGATCCATCACACCTGTTATGCCTTCTTGTCTTGCTCCACATGCATTTTCCTCTATCACACTTGTACAGGTGACTAAGTGGGTGACTGCGCTGAAGCTCTTTCCACGTAATGGCAGACATGCGTGAAGGTTGTTTCACACTCTGCCAGCAGCAGCACCTGCCCAAGCAGTGGCTCTCAGCCACTTGACATGTTCTTCCTCATGACTCTTGCTCATGGGAGTTCTGGAACTTACACAATTTAGGATGCCAGGGCTATTCCAATTTGTGTGTGTAGTTTTGGGGGGTGTTTGAATTGTTTCAGTGTGCCGGGTGCTGATCTTTAGGGGGGCCACCTGACCAGACTAGTTCTGTGTCATGGTGATTAGCCACCCTCGGTTTTATGCCAAGAGGTTGGGCTCAACCCCCAGGTGACGGTGTGAGATTGATATGCCTTTTTACGGTTGGTACCTCGCTCACTGGCTCTTGCTAAGCAACCCCCGCTACTTGTGTTTTTCTCTAACTCTTGAGCAAGGAAGGAAAGTATCTCTTCCAGCCATGGCATGCTCTCCATGGGACGTTTCCCACGTCCTTGCACCTCTACTGCATGACACCTTTGGTTCTAGTAGTCTAAGCTAGTAACTACAGATGGCACATGAGTTCTGGTGGTGAGTGGAGATTTATGGCGCCAAAAATTGGCCAAGTCTGGAACACCCACCCACTTGAGGTGTATACCCGGAGCGGCTCCAGGTGTCCATGTCATGCGTCCAGTGGCTGTTAGTGTAACCATAGACACTGATCGAGGGCTATGCTCGGTAGCACAATCCAACACGTTCCGTGGAGAGGGTATTGCACACTATGCGAAGTGTGGCCTCAAGATGATGCTCATAAGGGCACTGAGTGAACTGTTCCAGAAAAGTGACGATGAATGCAATGTTAGCGTGCATTGTTGTGGCTAAGTACATGAGTGAGCCAACAGCACGGAGGAAGTACAAGACACCAACTTCATCCCAAGCTTTAGAAAATTGAGAGGCTTCAACAGTCTCTGGCCAGGGTTATGGGCATCGAGGCAGATGAGACTGCGGATAGAAGAGGAGAGAAGAAGCACTCCCTAAGCATGTACGCGGCCTAGTGGACACAAAAAGATTGTTGCTGCCGGCCCCGCTCGAGCTCTATGCAAAGGAAAACTGGAGCGGGGCCAAGGTGCTTCATTTTGTAAGCACAGTGTGAGAGGGCCATGATTGGAGAAAGAGCATACGTGCTGGGAGAGGTGATGAGAGGATCATTGATGTAAACCAAAGCAAGATCCACTACATTGCGACGGTAAACCCCTTCTCAAGTGTGGAAGTGATTCACATGTGTTTGTAGCTGGGAGACTGCTTTAATCCATACAAGACCTCGTGGAGTCGCCAAACCTTGTTCGTGCCGTCTGTGAAGTCCAGAAGCTGAACCATGTAAATCTATTTATCAAGTATGTTGTGGAGAAAGACGTTGACATCCATCTGCCTTTAGTTCCAAGTCATTGTGAGCTACCGGACAGAGAAGCGCACGACTAGTGGCCCATCGACTGATAGGTGCAAAGGTCTCATAGAAATGAAGTTCAAGGAGCTCAGAGAATCCCTTGGTAGTCAACCGGCCTTGTACAGGTCGAGAAAGCCATCAAGCTTGAGCTCCCGCAGATAAACCCAACGTGCTTAGACAACGTTTTTGACCAACAAGGAGATCTACCATCTTGAAAACATCATGCTCATGGTTTGCAACAAGTTCCTCCTGCATGGACGCCTTCCAAAGTGAAGAATATGCAGCCTCACAAGCCTCACGGACAGTGGTGGAGGGGCTGCTGGCAGCACAGAAAGCAGCGGCATAGCCCGAGAAAGAGAATTCAATGGCACTGCAAAACTCCTCGGCAATGAGAGGATATCCAAGGACAGTAGCCAAGAAACAGGGTGTCGATGCAAAGACCATGAGAAGCCAAAGGCGCAAAGGCCAGGGTCATTGGACACAAGCCACTTGGAAACTCCTCGCATGGGAGTAGGGCTTAAGAGGTGGCGGCACGAAGGCCTCCAGCTCAGTAATTTGGTCCATGAAAGGACCAGCGGGAGACAAAGGTAGGAGAGGGCACTCTCCCAAGGACGACATGAATGGTGAGACAGGGTGAGCTGTGAGAGGACGACGTAGACAAGGTGTCAGAAAATGGTGAAGAGGAGGCAGCAGACGAATCTGGTATTAAGGAGCTTTTGTATCATGTGGTTTCTTAAACTTTTGGTGACCACAACACAGAAATAGGTGGGGCATACATTCTGGCCATTGGCTTCTTGGGTGAATTTTATGAATCTCTAAAACAGGTTCCTCGGATTTATCTTCCGAATCATTGCCAGAAAAGATGGAGTTTATGTTGTCCCTAACATGTATTTGTGGGCTAGGGAAGATGAAATGAATTTGGTTGCTTTCACCATGATTCTAAATCGGTAGCACTAGTCTGGATTTTTCTTCTTGAAACCATTGGAGCAAGGCACATGAAGAGAACAATCTCACACAGCTCACTATCTTCCCTGCTCTCCCTAAATGCTAAGAAAAAAGCGAGGATACACATAGTGGAGGTGAAATTTCTTGCTTGAATGTAAATGGCTATATGCAAGGAACGAGAAAACCATCAACCACAAATCCATTCAATTTCTGCTTGCTTACATTGCAATGCACCATTAACAATTGTTGACCATGCTGCATGATCATTGATTGAGGATGCATAAAAACACTCACGCATCCCCTACCCTTCTATCTGACATAAACCTTTTGCACTTGCTGCACGTGCTACTACCTTGACGTTATTAAAGCCTTTGTTTTCTACCAGTAGATTCTGCTGATCTGCTGCTGCTTCTGCTGCTGTTGCTCCTGATGCCCCTGGTCTTGAACACCTCCTAATCCTCTCCGTCCTCCTCCTCCTCCTCCTCCTACTCAACCACTACATCCTTACCTTCCTCCTTTTCCTCTTCACTCCTCATCCTTTCCATCCCCCTCCTCCTCCTCCTACTACCACTACCAGTACCATTACCACTACAACTACACTACCGTTACATCTACCACTGTCATAACCACTACCACTACTACTACCATTATGACCACCACTACCATGAACACTATGACTACCACCACCACTACCATCACCACTACCACTAAAGACTACCATTGCCACTGTCACTACCACTACCACCACCACTAGCACTACTACTGCTACTACGACTGCTACTGCTACTACTACTACTACTACCACCACCACCACCACCACCACCACCACCACCNACATGCTCTCTTTTGACAAACGAGAGGGGTATATTGTTTATTTTTTCCGCCTGCAAACTCGTGTCCATGTCGAAGGGGCGAATCAGGCTTATTGTTCCGACGGAGGGGCGGATCAGGCTTATTGTTCCGACCGAGGGGGGGATCAGGCTTATTGTTCCGAACGATGGGTATATCGTCATTCCGCCCAAAAAAAAAAACGAAGCGATTGCAATAAGGTTACTATGTAACCCAAAAAACGAATGGCCCGCTGGCGCGCAATCGCGAGCGGGTCGTTCGCTCCTTTTCCTTTGCCTCGCATGTGGCCGTCACGCACGCCAGCGCTGATCGGGGCCAAATCATACGTCCCCTCACCCTCTAGCCTCGCGCGGCGAGTGAAATGGTGCCCTTGCCCAGGATCTGGTTGGGGAGTCAGCAATGCTGCAGAGAATCCTGGGAAGCGGCGGACGCTCTCACTAAGTGGGGCGACGACGGCGACGGTGACAGACGTTTGTCAGTTCTGCGGCCAGCGACAGCAACAGGGGACATGCACCAGCAGTAGCGTTCAAGTCCCCGCCACCGTCCACACCTCCCTGCGGTCAAGGAGAGAAGGGTGGCATGCCCATGAGGCCGCCATGGGTCTGCCACCGCTCTTTTGAATCAGATCCGCCGCGATGGTGGGCAAAATGGTCGTAGAGGGAGGCGCTGCTAAGGAGGGACACACACACAGTGGCGAGGCAGTTGGTGCTGCTGCAGCCTCGCAGATCTCGCGTACGATCGTGCCAACAACCACAGCTCCCTGTCCTCCTTCTTGTGATGCCGTCGGTGCCGCTGCTGTTGCTGCTGCATCGATCACCAAGATGCAAAGAGGTAATTTCACACCTCCAGAAGATGCCGCTGCCGCTGCTGCCGCTGCTCGTGCTGGTGGGGGTGGAGGCGGCCGTGGCAGCGGCAGTGGTGGTGGTGGTGGTGGTGGTGGTGGTGGTGGTGGTGGTG
>SZWC01004753.1:8669-11169 GCA_023375785.1 Penium margaritaceum | reverse complement strand
CTGGTGCTGGTGCTGGTGCTGG
This sequence comes from Penium margaritaceum, assembly GCA_023375785.1. Taxonomy (NCBI): domain Eukaryota; kingdom Viridiplantae; phylum Streptophyta; class Zygnematophyceae; order Desmidiales; family Peniaceae; genus Penium; species Penium margaritaceum. The sequence goes on along the minus strand of SZWC01004753.1, from coordinate 11,147 downwards.
TACTGCTGCTGCTGCTGCTGCTGCTGCTGCAGCTGCTGGTGCTGGTGCCCGTACTGCCAATGCCCCCCCTGTGTCTGATTCTGCTTCTGTTGTTGTTGCTGCTGCTGCTGCTGCTGACACTGCCAATGCAGCTGGGATGACGTCGATATGAATCGAGTGTGATTTGTTTGCTTCTGCTGCAAATTTTCGCACAGCTCTTGTGGTTGCTGTTGTTGCCTCCGTTCCTGCTGTGGCTGCTGCAGTATCACTGAGGAATGTTTTTCTAACTCTAGCACCTGCCACTGCTGGTGGTGCTGCTGCTCCTGCTGTTGCGGCTGCTGAGGCTGCTGCAGGCGTTGCTGCTGCTGCTGCTGCTGAAGATGATGATGGTTGTGATGATGAAGATGATGGTCATGATGATGAAACTGGTGCTGTTGCGGCTCCTCCTGCTGCTGTTGTGGCTGCTGCAGATTCTTCTGCTTCTGCCACTTCAGCTGCTGGTTTAGATTCTGGAATTGGTGCTCCTGTTGCTGCTGTTTCAGCTGTTGTAGCTGCTTCTGCTGCAGCTGCGTTTGCTGTTCCTGATGCCAGTTATGAGTTTGGCCTTGTTGTTGCTGCAGATGATGCCACTGCTGCTGCTGCTGCTGCTGCTGCTGCTGCTGCTCCCAATGCTGTTGTTGCTTTTGCTGTTGCTGTTGCAGCTGATAGTCCTCCTGCTGCTGCTGCAGGTGCTGCTGCTGTGTCCCCTGGTGATTATGGTATTGCTGCTGCTGCTGTTGCTTCTGCTGCTGCTGCTGCTGCTGCTGCTGCTGCTGCTGCTGCTGCTGCTGCTGCTGCTGTGCTAGTGGATGCAATGGTATGTCCACAAAAACACTATCCTGAGAAGGAATGTCTGGCTCAATACACAAGTTCTGGGCTTGATTGCCACTGAAGCTTGAGCACATTTGACATTTATTGCATGGGTTGTCGTTCATGTGGGGTTCCTGCTCCTTGTTGTGTCGCTGATGGCTGGTAGTAGGTGATTCAAAGCTGTAGCTTCTCACTTGGCCCTGATGTAGGTGTGCAGGTTGCATGGCCCTCTGAGCAGGACCAGGTGCTGTAGTAGGATGAGAGTGAGCCACGTGAAAAAAGTGATGAACCGACTTCATTGATGTTCCACATCGCCCCCCCAGGACATCCGTTGCAGGACTCTCCACTACATTCCCTTGGAACCCAGTCAGAATGCCGACTGATGTCTGTGTTGACAAGGGCACGTGTGGACCTGGCCCCACCACTGATGCCATTTCCGCTGGAGGTTGTGAAGTTGCTACTGTTTCAGGGATTGGAGCAGGAAAATCTGAGGCAAGTACTGGTGGCTCTCCTTGCTGCATGGGCAAGAAATATTTCTGTGAAACTATAGGTTCTGCAAGTACTGGTCTTGTCACACATGGCAGAGTGAGGGTCTGCACTGCTGCTTCAGTTGCCACTGCTGTTGCTGTGACTCTGATTCCTCCTGGACCTTGTGGTTCTGGGTAGCTTAGTATTTCTGTTTCTGATCCCAACACCTGCACCACCCCAGATGCTGATACCATTGAAGGTGCTAGTGACGCTGGAGATGGGGTTGCCACTCCAGAGGAGGCAGGCAGGGGTTGAAGGTCATGATGCAGACCTGCATTAAAAAATTCTCCAGCAGGAAGTGCTACCCCTTGTGCCATCGCTTCATGTGTTGCCACATTTGTGATGCCCCAGCCGTACGCGGTCTTTGTGACAGGGCCTGCAGAGGAGGGACGCATGGCTGGAACCAAGCCAGAAATCGGCAGGTCTGTGGCAGCTGCATTGCTTGGAGGGCACAAAAGAACTGTACCAGATGTCGGAACACTATCACAGCTTAGGGTTGCACTCAAGGGCTGCATCCGACTTCCTGCAGGCTCCATCAGGGTGCTTGCTTCTGGCACAAAAAGTTTTTGATTCTGAATTTTGAGATTTGCTTGGTGTTCAGGTCCATGGTTGTGTGCGTTGGTATAGTAGACACAGAAGGAGACTGGTTTACAGCGTGTCTGCCAGTCGATCCTCTTCTTGGCTGGGCATGGCTGCTGCACTGGATCTGCACCCTCTTGTTTTCCCACTGAGACTTTGCCCACGGATCTTGCACACTTGAAATATGACCTGCACAATGGATGAAAGTCATGATGGATCCCTGATGAGCTTTTCTTCAGGAAATTATTGTGAGGCAAGTTCTCTCCTGGGTTGCTGCAGGGTGAAACGAATGGGCACATTGGTATGATGCGCAAAAGATGAGCTGACCTGGAATGGAAGGGAGTGTACTAAAGGATGGATAGAAAAAAATTGGCGGCAGATGGGGGGGTGGAGGGAAGGGAGTGAAAAGGCAGGAGGACAATTCAAAAGAGAATGGCCAACTGAGGAAGGTTCTGAGGGAATAAATAGGAGGAAAGGAAATGAAATGAATAAGGGAATGGAGATAGGCGTGCAGAAGGGGAGAAAGGTAATGGCAGGGAAAAG